>MU673701.1:0-23546 GCA_026770625.1 Nicotiana glauca | reverse complement strand
GAGGAAAATATGACTCTGTTAACAGTCCACGAACCAGAAATCCGGATAAGGAATTCTGTTAACCCGGGAGAAGGTGTTAGGCATTCCTGGATTCCGTGATTCTAACACGGTCGCTCAACTGTCGTATTTGATTTTATCTAATTTCCATACATATTCTATTTTATGTGCCTTTTATTAATAACCCGCTTTTATTATATTTATTATTTATTTTTTACAAGAATTACAATGTTGTGAAAATGCATCTCGAACCACGCCGTACCAGTACGCCTGTGGCCTTTAACACATTTCGACTTCGTTGAGATTTGGATTTGGGTCACATAAATGTGCACCCATTTTTGGGAAGGTAATATTATTAACATACGCGCCTAAAGCGACTACGTGTTTATTAACTTTGGGGAAGACCGTGAAATTCGCTAAATGGTCCTCCTAATTCTAAATATATTTTTGTATAGAAATTATTGAGGGCCCAGCCTTTTGTATTTTTATTGGGCGAGGCTCATCTCATTTTACTTTTAAAAAGTCACTTCTGAAGTAAACTATATTCTCTATTTATTTATTTTTTTATTCCTATAAAATAAGAATAAGTCCTAATTGTTTATTGTGAGACCTAACGGTAATTTTGCATTATATCATAACTAATGAGATCCATGATAAATAAATTGAGCCCCGTCTAAACTATACCCACGTCTTGTTCTAAGCACAACTGGGTATGCATATTGAACCTCAGCATTGAGGCCTGCATTTTTGAACAGATAGGCTATTGAGCCCAAATCGTAAAAATGGGCCAAGCTTCACTTTAAACAATCATTACAATTTTCTCAATCTTATTCTATTCATGCAAAGATGATACTATTTCCTTTGAACTTTAATTCGAACTTCAATTATTTACTACTGGCCTTCTATAAGGTTTTTAGATGTTAACAAGGTAGAATAGAACAAGTTACCACTAGCCTGAATTGGTTTTAATTATTATTACTAAGTCGATTTTCAAGTGACTTTCAGAAATGAATTGCTGCTATTATACATGAGACATTCAAAATTTGACAATGATGATTGCTTCAGTTAATTTTTCAATTTTAATAGTTAAACCATATATGAACAAATTAAAATGAGCAAAAATCAATGAATAATTCCTAGTTCGAACATTCATTCCACTTGAGTAATTTTACTTATAGGCTAAGTTAACTACAACTAAGGCCATTTTCAATATATCAATCTAACTAATTACCAAAATATAGAGTCACTAGGTTAATTGATAAACTATTACAAATTAACTATCATAACAGTCCATATCTACTTGAAAACAGTCCAAATACACAATCTAATCATTACAAATCATACAAGGTTATTTAATTCATTCAATTCCTTATTGCTAATACTACTGAGTAATTTACAGTTCAAAACTAACAAATCGTTACATGCATTAATATCAGATTAGACTTTAAACTTCAGATCTTCTCACATATTTAAACTCGTTTTCAGCTTACAATTGCTGGAATTACAGAAGTGTACCTGAGTATAAGAAAATGTGAGAAGAAGAATTAGATCTCTAACAGCAACAGCAACAAAATCAGATCAATCTCAGCTTCACAACACCAAGATCAAACCACAACAAATGGTAGAAACAGCATAATAAACACTCGACTTGATTCAATGCAAATTCAACAGAATTTCAATCACCAGAACCACGCAAAGTCGACAAACAGCCTTTAAATTGAACTGAGAACTAATGAAACAGTGAAAAATATTTTTTTCCTTTCTGCTAAATCTAATGTTTTTGTATTTTTTGAAGGGATGAATTTCAAAAATTTGAGAGGAAGAATGGTATACTACTTGAGGAATATTTTCTGATTGCCAAACTTGTAAAATGAGGCATATAGATGCCTATTTATAGATTTGAAAATGGAGAAAAATTCATATTTTCAGAGTTTATGATTTAGTCCCTTTTTATTTCAGTTTTACACTTATTCTTTATTTTATATTTTAATTAACTACCTTTATTTGTGAAAAATCACACTAGTTACCCCATCTAGAACCATCTGTCTTAGTGTATTACCCTGTATACCCCAACCTCTCTTAGAAAGTTACCCTATTGCCATTTTCCTCTACCCAGAATACCCCCACTTCCTTAGGTTTATTACCCTTAACCCTTTTTATGTACCCAAACTACCCCTGAATCTAAATCAGATTTACTAAGTGCCCTACTACCCTTTTACCCTTTTACCTCTTGCATTATTAAACTATCAGATTAATAATTCTAATTATTAAAACTATTCAGAATTTTGATAGTTGAAATATCTGACGATTAAGAACCAAATCAACTATAACCATATTAATTAATGTCAATTTAAGAATACTAATTAACCTTAACAAATCAAACTTTTCACTAACTATTATCACTGACTAACATTTATTAATTTTTAGAAGCTAATCACATTAAAAATCATGAAAATCCTTATTATACTATCAATTTACTAAATCAAAACTAATCAGAATCTAACCTAATGTTAATATCAACAATTTTTAGAATCAAACCATTATCTAATTATTTATTATTCAATTACTAATCAAACAGAAATTCATTAGTATCATTTTTTAAAAAAAAATAATAAAAGAACTCAGTAATCTCTAATGTAAACAACAATTAAACGAAAGAACAAACACATGCAAAGAAAAAATAAGAAAAACGAAAAGAAAAAAGAAACAAGAAACTTAGCTTTTTAATCTGACAGTCTCTTTTCTTTTGTGTGTTTGTTTTAGTCGTCAAAAGATCTCCAGGAATCCAGGGATATTTGGCATCAACTTTCTTGCCTTTTTTGGTTACCGGAGAACTTCAAATCTTAATTCGAGCCGCTCCAGTGACTTTTAAGGCTCAAAACTTTTGAAAACAGGTTGAGGGTAGTCAGGAGATGGTTTGGTGTGATTTTGGGCTTGATTGGTTGACGTTGTGTTCGCCGGAGTTAGGGTTCCGGCGACACCTTTTAAGATATTCGAGCAATTGGAAAGAGATTCGAAGGAAAAGAAGTTGAGGGGTAGAATCAGGGGTTCGAGGTGATTCTGGGGTGTTATTTGTGGAATGATTGGTGAAGGTGTCGTCTCCCGCCGGTAGGGTTCTTGCGGGATCGGTGGGGATTTGGGGGCGGCTAATCAGAGAGGAAGATGAAGAGAATGAAATATTTTTAAGGTTAAGGTTTATTTTTGTATATTAAAAGAGTAACAACGAATTTCAACCGTCAGATGAGTTATAATGAACGGATGAGATCTCTTGGCCACTGAACGGTGTCGTTCTATTACTAATGATATCAAAACCTCCACCGTTGGATCAAAGTAATGAAGGGTCAAGATCAATCGACACAAAACGTCGTCGTTTCACTTAAAATAGGATCAGGCCTCAACCGTTGGATTATTTCATTTCAATGGCCCAGATTTATTTTCTTAAAACATGGTCGTTTGGTTCATATAGGGGCAGACAGTGTGTGGATTAATTTTGGGCCTGGGCGGGTGATTTATTGTTTGGGCTAGTGTACTTGGCCCAAATTTTAAAATAATTCATTTCTTTTGTATTCTTATTTATTTCCTTGTATTTTAGTATTGTATTTTTACTTTGTATTTTGTATTTTTATTTTTCTTTTCTTTTTTACATATTTTTTGATTTCATTAAATTTTTATACTAACTAATTAAATTCTAAAATTTATTTAATAACTATTCCAATTAAAATACTAAAAATGCTATTTTTGATTTTTCCTTAAATTGTTTCGAAATGATTTAATTCTAAAATTGTAAAATTAAATATCCTAATGCATATGCATATTTTTGTATTTTTAATATGAATTATTATGCAACTAATTAACAAAATGCAACAAAACAAATTGTAAAAATAGTGAAAAATCATTTTTGTTTGGATTTTAAGAATAATTTGCTTAGGGCAAAAATTACGTGCTCACAACAATTAGTGGAAGTACAACCCGACACAGCCCTAACCGGGGTATCACAAGTCACGAGCATCTACTAGGGTATAAATACAACTTAAAGGCCTGTAGTATACAAAACAACACTAATAAATGAAGAGGGAGAAAAGAGGTGCTGCGAACGCCGACAACTACCTTGCTAAACTCCAACAACTCTGCCTCTGATCAGCCAATAACCGCTACTGGGTTCAGAAATACTTGAATCTGCACACAAGGTTCAGGGAGTAAAGTGAGTACTCAACTCAGTGAGTAACAAATGTAAATAACAATTGCGCAGTAAGAAATCACGTAAAGCATATCAGAATGCTATATAGAAGCAGTTCAGAGACCAGTAAGAAAGCAGTGAAGATGTAAAATCTCATAAAACATCTTAGCTCAGTTTAAACTTCTTTGAAAATGACTTTTTAACAGTTACGCAAATGAATGCAAAAGCAGTTAGTGTAGGTAAGTAGAGAAACCCGCCCCTTGGGCACCAATACTATATTTAACAGGTAAAATGGCAAGTAAATATGAAAGATAAGCACTTAAATGTTCGCCCCTCTGGCACAATGTCAACAACTCTGCCCTTCAGGCAATATCTCAGAATAATATCAGCCCCTCGGGCCATCACATAGAACGGTGCCAGACCCTCGGGCAATCACATAGAATAATACCAGCCACTTGGGCTATCATACAGTACAATATCATCCCCTCGAGTTATATCTCACATCACAACGGGTACCCGCGCTTACTTGGGGCGTACATACTCCTGGAGGGGCCCATTACGGCCCAAGCTTAATATCAAGCCATCTCGTAGCATCAAATCTAGACCCTCGGCCTCATATCAATTGAGGCACTCGTGGCGTATATATCTCAGGCCCTTGGCCTCATAAATAATATCAGCAAGCCACTTCGTGGAGTTCATATCTCAGGCCTTCGGCCTCAAATACGTGGTAAAATCATCAATCGGAATGGACCAAGTTAAAATCACCAATAGCGCAGTACCCCATGCTCGTCATCAAGCATGTGACTCACCTCAACATAGTACTACGATGTGCAATCCGGGGTTTCAAATCCTCAAACATCATTTACAATCATTACTCACCTCGAGCCGGCTAAATCTCTAGCTCGCGATACCTTTGTCCATCAAATCAGTCTCCACGTGCGTCGAATCTATCAAAAATAAGAACAAATACATCACAACATGCTAAGGGGACAAAGCCCAAAAGAAAACAATCGAAAAACACCAAAAATCCCAAAATTAGCAAAACTCGAGCCCCGGGCCCAATTCTTGAAACTCAAAAATTTTCACATTATTAGATTCCTCATCTTCTCACGACTTCATACATATCAAAAGTTCTCAAATCCAACCCCAAATGATACTTCAAATCCCAATTCAAAAGTCCAAAATCCCAAGTCCTAGTTCATCCAGTTTTAGCTTAAGTTCCATGATTTTTAAGGCAGATTTCACAATAGAATCGAGTTTTAGGTCTGAAATTCTTAACTCCAAATGTTTCTCCTTGAATCCATCTTTAATCTTCTTCAAAAAGCTCTCAAAATGATCAACTATTGAGGAAATGAGCCCCAAAATTGCGGATGAAATGAATTAAAACATTCTACCCAGTCCTGTTTTTCCTTCATTGCGATCGTGAAAAAAAAAATCTTCAAGACCCCAAAATTATACTACGTGAATGGGACATACCATATGCAAACACGATGCGCTTTCCACCTAAGCCTACACGATCGCGAACTCCTTCACGCGAACACGATGAATAAACTATCTTGGACCCATTTGACTCCAATCCTTCTTCGTGATCACGTATACCCACTCGCGAATGCGTTGAGATCGCTTCACTAAACTTTTGCGAATGCGGCCTAGACTCTCACGAACGCGAAGCTTACAAAAGTCGGCCAGTCACGAACGCGAGCTCCCCTCCGTGAATGCGAAGGCCAAGATACCTGCAACTATTGGAACTGATTTTATGTAATTTCTCAAACTCCAAAATGATTCGATTGACCACCCGAAACTCACCCGAGGCCCCCGGGACCTCAACAAAAGGCACCAACACATCCTAAAACCTTATTCAAACTTTGTCCAATCATCAAAACACCTTAAACAACATCAAATTGCTCAAAACACATCAGATTCAAGCCTAAGTTTCTAAAATCTTCCGAATTACGCTTTTGATAAAAAACCCAACCAAACCATGTCCGAATGACCTGAAATTTTACAGACACATCCCAAATGACACAACAAAGCTATTTCAACTCTCGGAATCCCATTCCGACCCTTATATCAATATCTCACTTATCAACCGGAAATCGCCAAAATATCAACTTAGCTAATTCAAGCCTAAACCTTCCACGGACTTTTAAAATGCATTTCGATCACGCTCCTAAGTCCCAAATCACCTAATGGAGCTAAAAAAATCATAAAAACTTTGATCCAAGCTCATATACTAACAAGTTAAATATTTGTCAAACCTTTTAAATTTCAAGCTACAAGTTGAGAACTGCTCTTCCAAATTCGTTCTGATTTCCCTGAAAACTTAAACCAATAATTTACACAAGTCATAATACATCACATGGGGCTAGTCATGCCCGAATTCTGACGATCAAAGAGCAAAAGCTCAAAAAGACTGGTTGGGTCGTTAAATGCATTCGCGAAGAACAAGCAATTTTGTGGCGTAGGTCTTACTTCGGAGGCTCATATCTCTCAATTTGCAATGAATTTGGAGATGATTCATAAACTAAGTTGTATATCTTTGAATCTAGTTTCAAGAAATATATTATAACAACCGTATGGAGTTGCCTGCAAAAAGTTATGACTATTATACTAGAGGTTGTCCGAGAAGAGTTTGGAAAATAATTTTGGAAAATTTTGTTCTTCGCGAACGCGAGAGGTGGACCTCGAATGCAAAGAACACAACAGAATAAAGTCCAAACTCGTCTAAATCTTCCATTTTTGGACCAAGGGAGTTCGGGTGAGGTGATTTTTGAGAGATTTTTAAGGAAAATATCGGGGTAAGTGTTCTTAACTCAATTGTGATTAGATTACTCGAATCCATCATTGTTTTTAATGTTTAATTACTGATTTTAGTTGGTAAAATCATGAAAACCCTCTTGGTTTAAATTGAGGATTTGAGGGTCAAATTGTTATCGGAATTTAGTAATTTTGGTATGGATAGACTCATGATTGAATGGGCGTTAATATTTCATAACCTTTGCCGGATTTCGAGATGTGGGCCCGCCGGCGATTTTTGAGTTAATTTTGAATTTTATTGGAAAATTAATATTTCCATATTGGATTCATTTCTATAATTTTTGTTGACTGTATCGAATTATTTTGGCTAGATTTGAGCCATTCAAAGTTGGATAATCGAGGAAAAGGTCTACTGGTGGATTAAATAGGAGCAAGTCGAGGTAAGTATCTTGCCTAACCTTGTGTGAGGGACTTCCCCTTACGTTTTGAGTCCTATATGCTAATTGTGGTCCGTGCACGCGAGGAGATGAGCGTGTGCTCGGTCTTACTCTTGGGAGAATTTCCCTTTAAGATTCTTAGGTCCTTATGTTCATTATATGGAAAGTATCTCGTTACAGTTAGCTTAAATTGCCTCCATGTGCTCCATATGATGTTACCAGCTTTCCTCTAATCCGTACGTGTTGCTTGACCCTTAACTGCCTTAATTGAGGTGATTGCCTTCCTTATGGTTTTGATACCTCTTGATTGTGATTTCCTCTATGACTTCGTACAAATCGGTTACATGTACAATTGTTGTGGTTACTAGTGTAGTTATCACGTACTTATTATGCCGTATAGTTTGTTGAGGTCATGCTTCTCGGATATTTCATGACCCATATTATGTAATTATCGTTTCCCTGGCCGGGATATTATTGTTATACTATTGTTCACTTTCCGGGATTCTTTTGTAGTTGGTGTTGATTTGTATGTGGGGATCGGGTTGCATGCTGCAACAATATTACATTTGGATCGGGTTGTACGCCGCAAAATTATTATATTTGGATTGGGTTGCACGCTGCAACAATATTATATTTGGATCAGGTTGCATGCCGCAATAATATTATTTTTGGATCTGGTTGCATGCCGCAACAATATTATATTTGGATCGGGTTGCACACAACAACAATATTATATTTGAATCGGACTGCACGTCGCAATAATATTATATGTGGATCGGGTTACACGCCGCGAAAATATAATATTTTGATCGGGTTGCATGCTGCAACATCATTAGATGATTTTGATCGGGTTGCACGCCGCAATAGTACTACGTGATTGGGATCGGGTTGCATGTTGCAACAAGAAAGAATAAAAGCGAATACTGATTCTTATGGTGAGAACGAGAGTAAAAGCACGAAGGGTGATGTCGTGCACTTTTTGTTTGCTGTGTTTACTTTTTATTAACAAGACAAGTGTATTAACTGTTTAGATCCC
The DNA here is from genome assembly GCA_026770625.1 of Nicotiana glauca. Taxonomy (NCBI): domain Eukaryota; kingdom Viridiplantae; phylum Streptophyta; class Magnoliopsida; order Solanales; family Solanaceae; genus Nicotiana; species Nicotiana glauca. The sequence goes on along the minus strand of MU673701.1, from coordinate 15,142 downwards.
TTTACTGTTGTGATCCATTGTGCTGTAAACCATAGTGTTTGCAATACTTTGCCATATTTATGTAAAGCTTTCAATATTTCGATTTTCAATAATTGTGATACTTTTAATTCAATTGGCTTCTCAATTAAATCTCCTTGGAATGTCAGAGGTTGTATTTTACTTTTAAAAAAATTTACTATGTTTTGATTTATTGATTTTCTCGTGTTAAAGGTCATTATTCACTTGATTCTGTACTTTAATTGCAAACGGTATTTTCTTTATTCAAATGATTTCTAAAAATAACTTCATCTTTTCTTGTTGATTTCCTAATTGGATTAGAAGTTATACTCTACTTTATATTAATTGAATGAGGCTCATGGAACATTCTTAATTGTATTGGATTATGGACGCAATTTGAGACAAAATATATGGGCACAAGTTGCCGTGGAAAATGTTATGATTTTATTTAATGTCATGTGAGTTGCCCGTGCAGCTATGATTAGAAATATGGGCACGAGATGCCGTAAAAAATATGAAAGTGGGCTGAGACATGTATTATTTACGATTATGAAATGAGGCATCACAAGGTGACCTTTTATCGAAAGAAATATATTTGAAAGATATTTTATTTGAAGGAAATATATATTCGAAACATAATTATTGGAAAGGATTATATTTTAAAGATTTCAATATAGGCATTTACGAGTGAAAGTCTATAATTGAAGGATTTGACTAAAATATTGGGGTTGTTGGCTAAGGCCTAACGTGAAAATTATTTCAATGCTGAGCTACTAATTGTCCTACTGTATTGTGAGTTTGGGCTGAGTTTCCCGTCCATCCTTTTGTGTTGTTATTAAAAAGTTCCGTTGTTACTTGCTGTTATCATTCCTCATTGTAATTTTTGTACTGTTAGCCATACAATGAAATTTTCAAATGTAGACATCATATTCTGTTGATCTTCTTATACTCACACTTATTCAGTTTATTAGACCAGTAGGTGTCGTGACTGTTCCTCGTTACTACTCCACCGAGGTTAGTCTTGATACTTACTGGGCACCGCTTCGTGTGCTCAAACTACTCTTCTGTATATTTTTTGTAACTGATCCACGTAATTGATCGTTAGTGGATGTGTGGATCATTGCTGTGGAGACTCAAGGTAAACCTATTGTTGCGTTCGCAGGCCTCGGAGTCACGTTCAATTGTATCTATTTCCATATGTTCCGTTTGTTTTGGAACAGTGATGTATCTATTTTGTATAACTATTCTTAGAAAGGCTCATGACTAGTACCACCGGTTTTGGGAATTGTAAATTGTTAAGAGTTATTGAATTTAAAGTTGGCAAATGTCAATGTTATTTCAATTAATGTTAGGCTTAGCTAGTTTAGAGATTAGGTGCCATTACGACTCTTTCGGAGGGATTTTTGAGTCGTTACAAGTTTGTATCAGAGCTCTAGGTTCATAGGCGAGTTTAGTAGAGTCTTGCAGATCGGTACGAAGACATTTGTACTTATCTTCGAGGGGCTACAGAACTAGTAGGAAAAATTTCCACTTCATTTATTCTTTATCTTGCGGCATTTATTTAGCTTGAATCATATATCTTATGTTCTTTTGCATCCACTCATGTATGGAATTACGAACTACGCCAATGGTTTGTGATACCGCAAAAAAGGGTTATAAGAGAGCCAGGATAGCTCAACCATTATTACCACGTGTCATTCAGAATCGAGGATATGGAAGTGCAAAGAAATTTTTTAGTTGTGCGCACGGGGGTGCATCGGATTTTGACATTATTTTGATAAGTAAAATCTTAAGAGGGTTTAATTGGTTGTCTAATCATCACAGGTGGATGTAGATCTAAAAGTAGTAGGTCGTATTAGAGACTATGTGTTTTGTATGGGATTTCTATTTAGCTAATAGTATTTTCTAGCAAGCCGAGACACTTGAGAAAGTGAGTTTAACTATCATGAGGATGACATGTGCCAAGTAAATGGCTTGAGGTTTCTTATGACTAGCATCGTATGAGCGGTGAAGGTTAGTATTATGGATTATCGGTAATGTGTCTTATGATTTCGCACCAAGTGAGGGGAGTCCACTGTCAACGATTAGCTTGCGGGGTCATGGAAACATATTCAGTATACTCATAGTGCTTAAGTTAATCACAACACTCGCGTGGGGCAGTTATCTTTCAATGTACCAGTGGCATGAAATTTCCTGCAATGGTTATTTAAGTTATCCGGTATAGACTCAGTATGCGCAGCCGAACTGCGGATGGGTTGTTATGAAAATAGTGATACTAGGAACATCCTGAGAAATTGTCATAGACTTGGGAGAAATCGGTTCCATCAGAGCACACGTGCCATACACTCCATTATAATTACTACTCTACTTACACTACCAATTAGGGGTGGAGAAAAAGCGGATAGATGGCGCCTAAGAGGTGGAGGCCCAACCCATTGATGTATTTGCTATGGTATAGCTGAGGTCGCTACACTAGATGGAGTCGTTACAAGCACAAACTCGAGTTATCAAAATGGAACAATTTCCTTAACTTAATTCGGTTATGAGTATCGAGGCAAGTCCTCCTAATATGGTCTACTCATGAGTGAGCTTGTAATCTTAAATTTACTTATGTGAATACTCATGTTGGGAGATTATATAGAGATATCTATGTCTATCATTATGTGTCAGCCATTAAAAATAGTTGTGATGTGGGTTTTGATGTGATTTCATGAAAAAAAATGATTTAAATTGCGAATTTTATTCCCTATCGGTGTGAGGGTTCTTTATAAGTTGTGATTTTGTTTAATGGAAATTATTTAGAATAAGAAAGAAAGGAAATGGAAAATTTCAGTTGGCACAATGTGTGTATTACTTGTGGTATGGAGTTAAGGACGAGATCCTTGTATTTTTTTATATGACATTAAATATTTAAATCGTGCTACAAACTGCGGTAAAGGTTATATAAGGACGAGGTCTTTGTGATGAAAAGTTTATGTGTTTAAATTCTCCCTTTGTGAAATTAAAAAAATAATAGTACTACACTACTTATAGGGAGTCATGCCTATGAGGCTTATTTGAAATTTTTCGTATGAATATCTATATGTGTAATTTGCCAAATTGTATTGTAATTATTAAGTTTTAGCCTACAAAGTGAGTGCCCAGGTGGCAATAATTATGAATCATTAATTTGGTAAGTAATTATGAGGTCTTCATGCTACGTTGTTAGTTAAGTGAAAGCTTGAAACACGAATTTGTTAACATGAAGTTAATTGGTGATTTTGTAATCGATGATGAACATGTGACGACCCGGCCAGTCGTTTCATGAGTTACCGCTCTGTTTCTCCCATTTATGCTTCATTATGCTTTGTTATCCATGTATTATGTGGTCGAGTTGATTGGTTTGCGTCTGGAGTGGATTTGGTAAGAAATGAGACACTTAGTCTCTTTTAAGAAGGTTTAAGTTGGAAAACTCAACCGGATTTTGACTTATGAGTTAGAGGGCTTGGATGTGAGTTCCGATAGTTCGGTTTGCTTCTGGATGTGATTTATGACTTAGGAGTGTGATCGGAATTGGTTTTGGAGGTCCAGTGTAGAATTAGGCTTGAATTGGCGAAGTTTAGATTTTGGCGATTTTCGGTTGGTTGGTGAGATTTTGATCCAGGGGTTGGAATGGAATTTCGAGAGTTGTCATAGCTTCGTTATGTCATTTGGGATGTGTATGCAAACTTTCAGGTCATTTGTACGTGCTTTGGTTGGGTTTTTGATCAAAAGCTTGTTTCGGAAGTTTTTAGAAACATAGGCTTGAATTTGATGAGTTTTGGGTAATTTGATATTGTTTGAGGTGTTTTGATGATTGGAACAAGTTCGAATAAGGTATTGGGGTGTGTTGATGCTTGTGGTTGAGGTCCTGGGGGGCTCGGGATGATTTCGGATGGCTAACGGAATGTTTTGGAACTTGGGTGATTGCGAATTTTTCTGCTGCTTCAGGTGTTTTTGCACTTGCGGTTTGGGGACCGTAGGTGCGTATCGCAGATGCGTTGATTTGGGTCGCAGAAGCGAAAAGGCTGAGGGAGGCCTAGAACCGCAAATGCGGAGAAGGAGTCGCACCTGCAGAGCCACAGATGCGGTTAGGCTGGATTTAATGAGCTTCAGCAGAAGCGAAGTTTGGACCACAAATGCGGTACCGGAGAAGTGGTTTGTGAGTTGCAGATGCGATAACGTCTGGGCAGAATGTATATAATCTTGCCTTTGCGAATTGTTAAAGGGTTTCACCATTTTTAACTTTGGACTTAGAGTTGTTTGGCGATTTTGAAGAGTGATTTCAAGGGAACATCGATAAGTTAAGGATTTTGGACTTAAAAAACAAACACATCTATGGTGATATTTCATGAATTAAGACTGAAATTTAAGGAATAAATGGACTAAAAAATGGAGGTTTAGGGCTTGAGTTTAAGAGGGCTAAAATTAAGGATTTGAGGGGTCAATTTGTAACACCTCAAATTCGTGGGATATGACCGACGCTCGATCGGGTATCCCCCGTCAAGCGGACCTAGGTGCCTTTCCTATCCCACGCCAACCCCGTATTTTCATTATCCATTGATAAAGCTATAGTCACATATAATTAAAACACCATTTTTTTACATAACATACGTAGTCACTTAATGAGGTTTACAACTTTCATCGCCTAATATATAAAATACATATTTACATAAGTTCGCAACCTACATTTACTGTCTACGGAGCCTCTAAACATGAAAAAGGGATGATATTGTACTTGCCGGTAACAAGGCTCCAGTTATACCTTATACAAATATCAAAATAAGAACCCCAAAACAGAAGCGGCATGAGCCACGCGCCTCAAAAGGAAAGGGGCTCACTGATACAGCTTACGGGAAGGGATGAGGAGCTACAGTCGGTGGACTGTAGTACCTACTATGGATCCACCTACAATCATAACTCGAATGTAGTGTCCCCGGCAAAAGGGACGTCAGTACACTTGAATTGTACTAGTATGTATGACCAAACTTGCTCAAAGTAAACTCAAACCATATACAAGTAGGTAACAGTAATAGAAACAACAACCAAATGCACAAGAAAGGAACAATCAAGCCAAACAAGTTTTCAATCTCTCCTGTTTTCCACCTTCCACAGTTCCACACCAATGATTCACAACTTACTCAAATGTTTATTTCAATAGTTATTTCAATCACTTTTCCACCCTTATTACCTCGTCCACCCTTATTACCTCAGCCACCCTTATCACCACAACCCTAAACTTATAACTTCGTGTTGCGGCACGCAACCCGATCCCACAGTGTAGTCATAATCCATAAACAACACAACAACAATAAACAATTCACAAGGATCAACAACAATACTTTTTAAGAAAAAACAACAACCCTTTACAAGTATTACCATAAACTTTCAATACTATTTTCCTTCACATCCGACAACTCACATGTGCTTTACATTACAACAACAATTGCCCACAATAAGCCATAGATGTGGTTATCACAGTTATTCCTGTTGCATCATTCACGATTTTATTTCATCATTTGTTTCTCAACTCTTACCACAACACTCAATCAAACCAATCACAAGAATTCCACAACAATCACAATTATACAAATCACAATAATTTTCATGAATAAGCCACGTAGATATTACATACCAAACAAGCCGATTCTACAAAGATCAAAGTTAGTCATACATACCTAGAGCTGAGTTCCTTCCTAATTTCTACTTCAAATTCACCAAAAATCTAGCAATGTCAATATAGTGCACAAATTAATACACATAACTTAGAATTAAAGTTCACAATTGCTACTTAAACTTATTTAGGTTATTAACCTCTTCCTTGCACAAATTTTCACTCCCACTTAATTACTCCTACTAGATTTTAGATTTTAATAGGCATGCATGTATGATTTCAACCATTATTTTCAAGGACCAATGCATGAGACTTCCCCCCTTAGTTTAAACCAGAAATTCAATGAGAAGGGTTAGGGATTTTACCTGTAAAAAAGGGATATGAAAATATGCTTGAAATTTCCCGGCCCGGATGGTTTTGAAGAACCAAATTTTTGGAGAAGATGAATTTCTCTCTGAAGACCCTTTCATCCCTCTCTCTTATTTTGCTTAGAAATATCGTTAAAATGAGGGGTTGGAGTGCTTTATTAAAAAGGACACGGGTTTTAAAATTTAGAAAAATAGGAGCCCGAGCAAGATCTATGGTCGCATTCAGCAATCACAGAATTGAAATGCAGTCCGCAGATTGGACCACAGAAATGCACCCAAAACTCTGAAGGGTCTTCTTGGGTCTGTGACAAGAATGCGGTCCACATTCCTATTACGCGGTCGCATTTTGCACCGCAGAATTGTCCATCACAAATCCTTGAGGAATTTATGCGACGATTATGTGGTCCGCATATTGATTATGCGATCGCATAGAGGACCGCATTTTCAACTTCAGTTTCGACTAACTCACTGGTTAACTCTGCGACTGAAATGCGGCCTGCATACCTGATCTGTGATTGCATTCTGGACCGCATAATGGATTTTTTTTGGAAAATTTGATTCTTTTGATTTTTAAGTGCAAAATTTGTAAAAAGGGTCCGAACCACGGCGAGCGAATTCTACACATTACTAAAACATATTCGGACCTTGGCATTACGAGCTACTAGGTTTTGCGCACAAGATTTTTACGGGGCCTTACATCCTCCCCCAATTAAAATCATTCGTCCTCGAATGACGATTTTTGAAAATAAGTTGGTTTGAAAAGCATGATATGTAGGCTCTTAAAATATTCACTAACTCCCATATTTTTAGAAAAGAATTTCGCCAGAGTTTCCTTTGTACTGCGGACAAATCTACCTAACAGAGGGCCCCCGAAACACAAATTCCAAACACCATAAAAGGATTACAACCATCCCTACATCTATCATACAATTTCCTACCTTAACAATTGCACACATTTGATCACATGATACGCTTTTCTTATGAATCAGTTATCTCAATGAGTTTTACATAATCTAACAATTTCAACATACTACATGCATACAAGTAATTTGTTACCAACTTATATAACCATTAATTGATTACTTATCACAAGAGACTTTGTCAAACTTTCATTTAATAGAGAGATGCTCACATGACTTAAAACAATCACAACACCTATAAGTCTTGCACAACTAGATGAACTTCACTAGTATTAGGAAGGAAACAACTCAGACATAATGATAGTTGTTTTAGAGATAGAAAGGTCCCGTAATTTCTTCTAAACTTGATCAAACAGATGGGGATATTTCTCTTTCATTTCCTTCTCTGCTTCCCAAGTGGCTTCTTCGACTTGTTGATTTCACCACAACACTTTAACTGAAGCAACTTCCTTGTATCGCAATTTACGGACTTGTCTATCAAGAATAGAAACCGGAATATCTTCATATGATAACTCTTCAGTAACCTTGATGTCTTCTACTAGCGCGATGGTGGATGGATCTCCAACCAATTTCCTTAACATAGACATATGGAACACCGGGTGCACGAGGGACATTTCAGGGGGCAACTCCAGCTTATAAGCAACTTGCCCTATCCGTTGAGCGATCCAATACGGTCCGACATGCCTATTACTCAACTTTCCTTTCTTCCCAAATCGCATGACTCCCTTCATAGGAGACACCCTCAAGAATACCTAATCATCAACTTGGAATTCCAACTCTCTGCGACGAACGCCTGCATAGGATTTCTGGAAACTCTAAGCAGTTCTCATCCTTTCCTAAATGACTTTAACTTTCTCCATAGCCTGGTCCACGAGATCCGGTCCTATCAATTCTGCTTCACCCATTTCGAACCACCTAATCGGAGAGCTACACCTTCTTCCGTACAATGCCTCAAATTGAGCCATTTGAATGCTAGCATGAAAGCTGTTATTGTAAGAAAATTCTATAAGGGGCAAGTGATCATCCCAATTACATTTGAAGTCCAAGACACAAACCCGCAATATATCTTCAAGCATCTGAATAGTTCGCTCTGCTTGACCATCGGTCTGCGGATGAAAAGCCATGCTTAGATTCACTTGGGTACCCAACCTTACTGAAATTTCTTCCAAATATTAGCTATGAACTGAGCCCCTCGATCCGAAATAATAGAGAGCGGAGTACCATGAAGCCTCACTATTTCCTTGATGTACAATCGAGCATACTGTTCTACGGTATCGGTGGACTTGACTGGCAAGAAGTGAGCTTATTTGATGAGTCGATCCACTACCACCCAAATTGATTCAAACTTTTGCCGAGTGTGAGGTAATCCTACCACGAAATCCATGTTGATAATCTCCCACTTCCACATTGATATTTCCATAAGCTGTGTTAATCCACCAGGCCGCTGATGCTCAGCTTTTACTTGCAAACAATTTGGACATTTAGATACAAAGTCAGCCACACCCCTCTTCATATCGTTCCACCAATAAATTTCCTTGAGATCGTGATAAATTTTCGTAGAACCTGGATGCACCGAATACCTGGAATGATGAGCCTCCGCCATTACTCTCTCTCGAATGTTATGCACATCTGGAACACATAGCCTTCCTTGACATTATAGCACATCATCTTGTCGTCGAGTGAAACTTCCGAAGTTTTGTTGTTCAGAACTACCTCCTTCATCCGTGCCAATGCTGGTTCGACGAACTATTTTTCCTTGACTTCCGCTACAAGCGACTATTATGCTCTATTACGCACCATAACTTCCTCCTAATTTGGGATCGAAATCCAAACACCAAGACTAGCCAACTGATAGACCTCCCGATCTAGGAGCCTCTGATCCGCCCCCAAGTGAGCCAATCTACCCATGGATTTTTGACTGAGGGCGTCGGCCACAACATTCGCTTTTCTCGGATGGTATAAGATGTTCATATCATAATCTTTAAACAATTCTAACCACCGCCGTTGCCGCAAATTTAGCTCCTTCTGCTCGAACAAATATTGCAAACTCTTGTGGTCTAAGAACACATCCACATGAACTCCATAAAGATAGTGCCGCCATTTTTTCAAGGCAAATACAACTGCTGCAAGCTCCAAATCATGCATCGTGTAATTCTTCTTGTGATTCTTGAGTTTCCTTGAAGCATACGCTATAACCTTCCCATGTTGCATCAATACACACCCCAAACCGACCTTGGAAGCATCGCAATAGACCACAAATTCTTCCGTGCCTTCCGGTAAGGCCAATATCGGTGCTGAGGTCAACCTTGACTTCAATTCCTGAAAACGTTTCTCACAAGCATCGAACCATTGGAAATTAACTGCTTTCTACGTCAATTTAGTCAATGGGAAGGCGAGGGTAGAGAATCCATCCACAAACCTCTGGTAGTACCCGGCTAAACCCAACAAGCTACGAACCTCCGTCGGGGTCCTGGGTCTAGGCCAATCCTTCACCACTGCAATCTTCTGGGGGTCCACCTGAATCCCCTCACTAGAAACAACATGGCCCAGAAAAGTGACGGACTCCAACCAAAATTTATATTTTGAGAATTTAGCGTACAACAGGTGCTGATGAAGAGTCTGTAAAACTGCCCTGAGGTGATAGGCATGATCCTCCCTGCTTTGCGAATAAACAAGGATGTTGTCAATGAAAACAATCACGAATGAGTCTAAAAATGGCTTGAAGACCCGATTCATAAGATCCATAAAAGCTGTCGGGGCGTTGGTTAGCCCAAAAGATATGACCAAGAATTCAAAGTTACCATAGTGAGTTCTAAAGGCGGTTTTTTGGAATATCCTACTCTCTGATCTTCAACTGGTGATTCCCGGATCGCAAATCAATTTTGGAGAAGAACTTTGCTACTTGTAATTGGTCGAACAAATCATATATCCGAGGCAAAGGATATTTATTCTTGATGGTGACATTGTTAAGCTGACGATAATCAATGCACATCTGAAGCGAACCATCCTTCTTCTGACAAAGAGAACCGGAGCACCCCACGATGACACACTCGGTCGTATGAACCCCTTCTCTAATAAATCCCTTCAGCTGCTCCTTTAACTCTCTTAACTCTTCTGGCGCCATTCTGTATGGAGGAATAGATATTGGTGGGTATCTGGCAATACATCAATCCCGAAATCAATCTCCCTATCTGGTGGAATTCTTGGAAGCTCGTCCGGAAATACTTGAAGGAACACATTCATGTCCAGCATTGACTCGGGAGTGGATACTTCTGAAGTGGTGTCCACCACTCGGCCCAAATGATAGATAAACTCCTTCTTAATCATCTTTGAAGCTTAAAGTAGGAAATAAACCTACCCTTCGGCACCATACCATTTCCCTTCAACTCAATAACTGGCTCATTAGGAAACTCGAGCCTCATGATTCCCGTTCGGCAGTCAAGTTTGGCAAAACATGCATAAAGCCAGTCCATTCCCATAATAACATCAAAATCTACCATTCCAAGCTTGACAAGATCAGCCGTAGTAATACGACCACATCGCGACAACACAATTCCTATAAACTCATGCAGCAATAATAGAATCACCAACCATAGTCGATACAGAGAACGGCTCATGAAGCTGTTCGGGTTCTACCCCAAAGCTTGAAGCAATGAATGGGGTGACATAAGATAAAGAGGATCCCGGATCAATAAGAGCATAACAATTAATGGCCTGAACAGACAAGATACATGTAACCATATCCAGAGAAGCCTCTACACTCTGGCAACCACTCAAAGCATAGAACTGGCTAGGTCCACCCCTACCACGAGCTCCACCCCTAACTGTACTATGCCTTGCTCGAGCTGGAGGACGCGCAGATAATGTAGCAACTGAAGATCCGGATAACTAGGCAAATCCCCTACCCATACCCTGACTGGGTGCAAGGTAGTCCCGCTGGGTGTGACCTCTCAACCCGCACCTATAACATACCGAGATATCCAAATAGCAAGTCTCTATATGGAACCTCCCACACTTGTGGCATGTAGCTCTCCCCTACTGCTGGGACCTCACTCTTGGACGAGCGTGCTGACGGAACCTCCTGCTGTCTGAACCTGGTCTCGAGTGACTGCTCTGCTGGAAACTGTGCACAAATAGCGGTGCACTCGCTGAGGACTGAGCATGTGACTCGGATGGCCCTGATGACCCTCTCTCCGGAAATGGTCTCCCTGAGTGGCCCGCTGATCGGGCCCTGCTGCTATTCTCCCTTTTCGCCCAAATCTTCTATTTCCTAGCCTCTGTGGCCTGAGCGAATCCCACAATCTTTCCATAGTTCATGTCCGAGTGTAAGGCCGCCGTAGCAGCCTCATTCACCTCCAAGGGACTAAGGTCCTGAACAAATCGCCGAACTCTAGATTCCATGGTCGGCACTAACTGACGAGCATACTTAAACAATCTCACGAACTCCATGTAATACTCCCAAACACTCATACAGCCCTGCTTGAGGGTCTCAAACTCAGTGGCACAGGCTGCTATTGTCTCAACAGGCAAGAAATGGTCCATGAACGCATCTACAAACTCATCCCATCTGGTCGGGGGTCCTCCCTCCCCACGGGAGCCCTCCCACATCTCGAACCATGAATACGCTGCTCCCTTCAACCTGTATGATGCCAACTCAACTCCCTCTGTCTCTGAAGCTTTCATCACTCAGAGGGTCTTATACATTTTATCCAGGAATTCCTGCGGATCGGCCTCTGGGTCTGAGCCTAAAAACTCTGGAGGGGCTATCCGCAAAAACTGGTTAACTGTGGAATCGACTGAATCTTTCTGTCCGCTAAATGATACAAGGGCACCATGGGATCTCTAGGCCTGGGCGGCAACTAACTGGGTCAACATACGGATGGCTCCTCTAAGGTCCACATCAGAAACCTCGGGACTTGGAGCTGGGATGGTGCCAGAATCAGGAATATCGGCGGGCGGGATTGTGGCACCCTCCGCCATTACAGGAACTGGAACATGCTGGTCTAGGATAGACGGTCCAAGTAGGTTCAAGGCCGGGGAGTCACTCTCATCCACGGCATCAGGTACATGATTGATAGACTCATTCGTGGTGGTATTGGCCCCAAGGCCGAGTCTAGCTCTCTTCTTAGGTGCCATTACTTAAAAGTTCGGAACAAGGAACGAGTTAGATATAAATACTTTCAGATTTCACTTCATCTCACGATACAGAATAACAAAGAAGTGGAAAAATTTCCTAAATGTCCATGCATCCCCCCACTTATAAATGTGGTCGACTTCACACCGATAAGTAGGGCTCTACTAGACACAGCTCCGAGATATCCTAGGACTCCTTTAAACCTTAGGCTCTGATACCAAGTTTGTCACGCCCCAAATTCGTGGGACATGACTGGCGCTCGACCGGGTATCCCCAGTCAAGCGGACCTGGGTTCCTTTCCTATCCCACGCGCACCCCATATTTTCATTATCCATTGATCAAAGGAAAAAGTCACGTATAATTAAAACACCATCTACAAAACATACGTAGTCACTTAATGAGGTTTACAACTTTCATCGGCCAATATACAAAATACATATTTACATAAGTTTGCAATCCACATTTACTGTCTACGGAGCCTCTAAACATGAAAAAGGGATAATATAGTACTTGCAGGTAACATCACTCGACGGTTAATTGGTGATTTTGTAATCGATGATGAACATGTGACGACCCGGCCAGTCGTTTCATGAGTTACCGCTCCGTTTCTCCCATTTATGCTTCATTATGCTTTGTTATCCATGTATTATGTGGTCGAGTTGATTGGTTTGCGTCTGGAGTGGATTTGGTAAGAAATGAGACACTTAGTCTCTTTTAAGAAGGTTTAAGTTGGAAAACTCAACCGGATTTTGACTTATGAGTTAGAGGGCTTGGATGTGAGTTCCGATAGTTCGGTTTGCTTCTGGATGTGATTTATGACTTAGGAGTGTGATCGGAATTGGTTTTGGAGGTCCAGTGTAGAATTAGGCTTGAATTGGCGAAGTTTAGATTTTGGCGATTTTCGGTTGGTTGGTGAGATTTTGATCCAGGGGTTGGAATGGAATTTCGAGAGTTGTCATAGCTTCGTTATGTCATTTGGGATGTGTATGCAAACTTTCAGGTCATTTGTACGTGCTTTGGTTGGGTTTTTGATCAAAAGCTCGTTTCGGAAGTTTTTAGAAACATAGGCTTGAATTTGATGAGTTTTGGGTAATTTGATATTGTTTGAGGTGTTTTGATGATTGGAACAAGTTCGAATAAGGTATTGGGTTGTGTTGATGCTTGTGGTTGAGGTCCTGGGGGGGCTCGGGATGATTTCGGATGGCTAACGGAATGTTTTGGAACTTGGGTGATTGCAAATTTTTCTGCTGCTTCAGGTGTTTTTGCACTTGCGGTTTGGGGACCGTAGGTGCGTATCGCAGATGCGTTGATTTGGGTTGCAGAAGCGAAAAGGCTGAGGGAGGCCTAGAACCGCAGATGCGGAGAAGGAGTCGCACCTGCGGAGCCACAGATGCGGTTAGGCTGGATTTAATGAGCTTCAGCAGAAGCGAAGTTTGGACCACAAATGCAGTACCGGAGAAGTGGTTTGTGAGTTGCATATGCGATAACGTCTGGGCAGAATGTATATAATCTTGCCTTTGCGAATTGTTGAAGGGTTTCACCATTTTTAACTTTGGACTTAGAGTTGTTGGGCGATTTTGAAGAGTGATTTCAAGGGAACATCGATAAGTTAAGGATTTTGGACTTAAAAAACAAACACTTCTATGGTGATATTTCATGAATTAAGACTGAAATTTAAGGAATTAATGGACTAAAAAATGGAGGTTTAGGGATTGAGTTTAAGAGGGCTAAAATTAAGGATTTGAGGGGTCAATTTGTAACACCTCAAATTCGTGGGACATGACCGACGCTCGATCGAGTATCCCCCGTCAAGCGGACCTAGGTGCCTTTCCTATCCCACGCCAACCCCGTATTTTCATTATCCATTGATAAAGATATAGTCACATATAATTAAAACACCATTTTTTTACATAACATACGTAGTCACTTAATGAGGTTTACAACTTTCATCGCCCAATATACAAAATACATATTTACATAAGTTCGCAACCTACATTTACTGTCTACGGAGCCTCTAAACATGAAAAAGGGATGATATTGTACTTGCCGGTAACAAGGCTCCAGTTATACCTTATACAAATATCAAAATAAGAACCCCAAAACAGAAGCGGCATGAGCCACGCGCCTCAAAAGGAAAGGGGCTCACTGATACAGCTTACGGGAAGGGATGAGGAGCTACAGTCGGTGGACTGTAGTACCTACTATGGATCCACCTACAATCATAACTCGAATGTAGTGTCCCCGGCAAAAGGGACGTCAGTACACTTGAATTGTACTAGTATGTATGACCAAACTTGCTCAAAGTAAACTCAAACCATATACAAGTAGGTAACAGTAATAGAAACAACAACCAAATGCACAAGAAAGGAACAATCAAGCCAAACAAGTTTTCAATCTCTCCTGTTTTCCACCTTCCACAGTTCCACACCAATGATTCACAACTTACTCAAATGTTTATTTCAATAGTTATTTCAATCACTTTTCCACCCTTATTACCTCGTCCACCCTTATTACCTCAGCCACCCTTATCACCACAACCCTAACCTTATAACTTCGTGTTGCGGCACGCAACCCGATCCCACAGTGTAGTCATAATCCATAAACAACACAACAACAATAAACAATTCACAAGGATCAACAACAATACTTTTTAAGAAAAAACAACAACCCTTTACAAGTATTACCATAAACTTTCAATACTATTTTCCTTCACATCCGACAACTCACATGTGCTTTACATTACAACAACAATTGCCCACAATAAGCCAGAGATGTGGTTATCACAGTTATTCCTGTTGCATCATTCACGATTTTATTTCATCATTTGTTTCTCAACTCTTACCACAACACTCAATCAAACCAATCACAAGAATTCCACAACAATCACAATTATACAAATCACAATAATTTTCATGAATAAGCCACGTAGGTATTACATACCAAACAAGCCGATTCTACAAAGATCAAAGTTAGTCATACATACCTAGAGCTGAGTTCCTTCCTAATTTCTACTTCAAATTCACCAAAAATCTAGCAATGTCAATATAGTGCACAAATTAATACACATAACTTAGAATTAAAGTTCACAATT
>MU673699.1:133830-150492 GCA_026770625.1 Nicotiana glauca | reverse complement strand
GAAGAAAGTGGTTAGAGATCCATCCACCATCATGCCAGTCGAGACTATCGAGGTTAATGAAGAGTTGTCGTATGAAGAGGTTTCGGTTGCCATTCTTGATAGACAAGTCCGTAAGTTGAGAAATAAGGAAGTTGCCTCAGTCAAGGTGTTATGGCGGAGTCAACGGGTTGAGGAAGCTACGTGGGAAGCGGAGAAGGAAATGAAAGAGAAATATCCCCATCGGTTTGATCAAGTTTGAAAGAAATAATGTGACCTTTCTATCTCTAAAACAACTATCATTGTGTCCGAGTTGTTTCCTTCCTAATACTAGTGAAGTTCCTCTAGTTGTGCAAGACTTATAGGTGTTGTGATTGTTTTAAGTCATGTGAACATCTCTTTGGTAAATGAAAGTTTGACAAAGACTCTTGTGATAAGTAATCAATTAATGGTTGTATAAGTTGGTAACAAACTACTTGTATGCATGTAGTATGTTGAAATGGTTAGACTATGTGGAACTCATTGAGATAACTGATTCACAAGAAAAACGTATCAAGTGATCAAATGTGTGCAATTTTTAAGGTAGGAAATTGTATGACAGTTGTAGGGATGGTTGTAATCCTGTTATGGTGTTTGAAATTTGTGTTTCGAGGGCCCTCTGTTAGGTAGATATGTCCATAATACAAAGGAAACTCTGGCGAAATTTTTTCTAAAATATGGGAGTTAGCGAAAAATTTGAGAGTCTACATATCATGCTTTTTAAACCAACTGACTTTCAAAAATCCTCATTCGAGGATGAATGATTTTAAGTGGGGGAGGATGTAAGGCCCCGTAAAATCTTGTGCTCAAAACCTAGTAGCTCGTAGTGCCAAAGTCTGAATATGTGTTAGGAATGTGTAGAATTAGCTCGCCGCGGTTCAGACCCTTTTTACTGATTTTGCACTTAAAAATCAAAAGAATCGATTTTTCTAGAAAATTGTCATTCTGCGGTCCAGAATGCGGTCGCAGATCAGCTATGCGGACCGCATTTCTGCCGCAGAGTGAAGCAGAAGGATTGTCAAAATTGATTTTGATGAGGAGGTTCCGTCCCCAGCAGTTCCGTGGGCCCAGCTCAGGTCCCAGAGGGGTTTATTGCTACCCCAGTTCTTCAGGATGCTCTGGTCCGATTCGTGGGCCTCATGGAGAGTGTCACCCATGCAAACTTGCTTCCTGTAGCACCACACACTTCTCAGGCTAGAGGAGGAGCCCAGACTCCTACTACTCGTACTGCAGAGCAGGTAGCTTCCCAGATTCAGACTCCACCAGTTCAACCAGTTGGAGCAGCTCAGCCGGGTGTAGTAGCCCAGGCCGGTGATGGAGCAGCTATGTCTGCCGATGCTTTGTGGAGATTGGATAGGTTCACCAAGCTCTTCACTACTACTTTCAGCGGTGCATCTACCGAGGATCCTCAGGATTATCTGGATAGCTGCCACGAGGTTCTTCGGAACATATGTATTGTTGAGACCAATGGGGTTGATTTCACTACATTTTGCTTGTATGGATCCGCCAAGACTTGGTGGAGGGATTATTGCTTAGCTAGACCAACAAGGTCACCAACCTTGACCTGGGAGTAGTTCACGCAGCTATTTCTGGAGAAGTTTCTCCCTATTACACAGCGAGAGCCCTATCGGAGGTAGTTCGAGCCTCTCCAGCAAGGATCCATGAAAGTCACCCAGTACGAGACCAGGTTCATTGATTTGGCTCGCCATACTCTTATTATACTTCCTACTGAGAGGGAGAGAGTAAGACGGTTTATTGATAGGCTCATTCAGCCGATCTGTCTCCAGATGTCTAGAGAGGCTGGGAGTGAGATATCCTTCTAGGAGGCGGCCAATATGGCCCGAAACATTGAGATGGTATTATCAAAGGGGGGTGGTCATAGGGAAGACAAGAGACCCCGTCACTCTGGCAGATTCAGTGGTGCCTCATCTGGAGGCAGAGATTCGTATGATAGGGGTCATCCTCCTAGGCCCTTCCAGTCAACACTCCAGGTTTCTCACGGTGTCTCAGGTGGTCGTGGTTCTCACACGCACTATTCTGATCAGCAACCTTTTAGTGCACCACCAACTCCTATCAGTGCACCGCTGCTTCAGAGTTTCCGGGATAGTCATTCAGGTCGACCGGGTCAGAAGTCTCAGCAGCCGCGGGCTTGTTACACTTGTGGTGACATGGGTCACATTGCTAGGTTTTGCCCTCCAGCACCGAGTTAGCTCTTAGCATCATGGTTCCCGTGCCATGGTTCAGGCACAGGGTGTTCCACAGCCCGCCCATCCAGCTAGAGGTGGGGGTAGAGGTACTAGAGGTGGAGGTAGCGCTAATAGAGGTGGAGCTCAGACCGCCATAGGTGGTGGCCAGCTAGCAGCAGGCCGTCCAAGAGAGGTAGATCAGAGTGGTGGGCCCAGCCCCGATGTTATGCTCTTCAGGCCAGGCCGAGGCTGAGGCTGAGGCTTCAAATGCAGTTATTACAGGTACAGTTTTGGTTTGTGATAGATATGCTTCAGTGTTGTTTGATCTGGGGTCTACGTTTTCATATGTGTCATCTTATTTTGCCCCGTACTTGGTCACGCCTAGTGATGCATTGAGTGTTCCTGTTTATGTGTCTACACCGGTGGATGATTCTATTGTGGTCGATCGAGTCCATCATTCCTGTATAGTGGTGATTGGGGGTCTTGAGACTCGTGTAGATTTGTTGCTTTTAGACATGGTTGACTTCGATATTATATTCGGGATGGACTAGTTATCACCTTACCATGCTATCTTGGACTGTCATGCCAAGACTGTGACCTTAGCTTTACCAGGTATGCCTCATTTTGAGTGGAGAGTTACTCCTGGTCATTCTACCTACAATTTTATATCGTATGTGAAGGCTCGACGTATGGTCGAGAAGTGGTGTTTGGCCTATTTAGCATATGTTCGTGATTCTAGTGCTGAGGTTCCCTCTATTGACTTTGTGCTTGTTGTTTGTGAGTTTCTTGATGTTTAACTTCAGCCCTGCCAGGTATGCCACCCAACAGGGATATTCACTTTTGCATCGATCTAGTACTGGGCACTCAGCCTATTTCTATCCCTCCATATCATATGGCACCGCCTGAGTTGAAAGAGTTAAATGAGCAGTGGCAAGACTTGCTTGAGAAGGGTTTCATTAGACCCAACATTTGCCTTGGGGGTGCATGTGTTATTTGTTAAGAAAAAGGATGGGTCAATAAGAATGTGTATTGATTACCGGTAATTGAACAAGGTTACAGTAAAGAATAAGTATCCGCTCCCGAGGATTGATGATTTGTTCGACTAGCTTCAGGGTGCCAAGGTATTTTCCAAGATTGACTTGCGATCTTGCTAACATCAGTTGAAGATTCATGAGAAGAACTATCCGATTCATGATTTGGAGTTGGCAGCCATAGTTCACGCATTGAAGAATTGGAGGCATTATCTATATGGTGTGGCGTGTGAGGTGTTCACGGATCACAAGAGTCTTTAGTATTTGTTCAAGCAAAAGGAGTTGAATTTGAGGTAGAGGAGGTGGTTGGAGTTGTTGAAGGATTATGACATCACCATTTTATATCATCTAGGAAAGGCCAATGTGGTGGCCGATGCTTTGAGTAGGAAGTCAGCCAGTATGGGCAGTCTTGCTTATATTCCAATCGGTGAGAGATCGCTTGCTTTGGATGTTCAGGCTTTAGCCAACCAATTCATGAGAGTGGATGTTTCTGAGCCCAGTCGTGTGTTAGCTTGCACGGTCGGTCGATCTTCATTATTGGGGCGTATTCATGATCGGCAGTATGATGATCCCCATTTGTGTGTCCTTAGAGATACGGTGCAGCACAGAGATGCCAGAAAGGTTACCTTAGATGATGATGGAATTTTGAGATTGCAGGGTCGAGTATGTGTGCCTAATGTGGATGGGCTCCGAGAGTTGATTTTGGAGGAGGACCATATCACTACCAAGGTGCCTAATGTGGATGGGCACCACGAAGATATATTAGGATTTGTGGCAACGTTATTAGTAGCGTAGAATGAAGAAGGATATCGTAGCATATGTGGCTCGTTGTTTGAATTGTCAGCAGGTTAAGTACGAGCATCAGAGGCCTGGTGGTTTGTTTCAGAGGATTGAGCTTCTCGAGTGGAAGTTGGAGCGGATCACTATGGACTTCGTTATTGGACTCCCACAGACTCAGAAGAAGTTCGATGCAGTATGAGTCATTGTTGATAGGCTGACCAAGTCAGCGCATTTCATTCCTATGCCAATCTCCTATTCTTCTGAGAGGTTGGCTGAGATCTATATTCGGGAGATTGTTCGCCTTCATGGTGTGCTCGTATCTATCATTTTGGACCGGGGTATGCAATTTACCTCGCACTTCTGGAGAGTAGTTCAGTGAGAGTTGGGCACACAGGTTGAGTTGAGCACATCATTTCATCCCCAGACGGAAGGTCAGTACGAGCGGACTATTTAGATTTTGGAGGATATGCTCCAGGCTTGTGTTATTGAATTTGGAGGTTCGTGGGATCAATTTTTCCCTTTAGCAGAGTTTGCCTACAACAACAGCTACCAGTCGAGCATCCAGATGGCTCCTTATGAGACTTTATATGGTAGGAGGTATCGATCTACGGTTGGATGGTTTGAGCCAGGAGAGGCTCGGTTGTTGGGTACAGATCTGGTTCAGGAGGCCTTGGACAAGGTCAGCATCATTCAGGATAGGCTTGGTTCAGCTCAGTCCAGGCAAAAGAGTTATGCAGACCGCAAGGTTCGAGTTGTGGCTTTCATGGTCGGTGAGCGGGTATTGCTTCGAGTGTCGCCTATGAAGGGCGTGATGATATTTGGGAAGAAGGGCAATCTTAGCCCTAGATTTATTGGTCCGTTCGAGATTCTTGATAGAGTAGGAGAGGTGCTTATATACTTGCATTGCCACCGAGCTTATCAGCTGTGCATCCAGTATTTCATTTGTCCATGCTTCGAAGGTATCATGGCGATCCATCCCACATGTTGGATTTCAGCACTGTCCAGTTGGACAAGGATTTATCTTATGAGGGGGAGCCGGTAGCTATTCTAGACCGGCAGATTCTTCAGTTGAGGTCGAAGAGTTTTCCTTCTGTTCGTGTTCAGTGGAGAGGTCAGGCTCCTGAGGCATCGACCTGGGAGTCCGAGTATGATATGCGGAGCCGTTATCCCCATCTTTTCCCCGACTCAGGTACTTTCTTATTTCGTCTGTTCGAGGACGAACGGTTGTTTTAGAGGTGGAGAATGTGATGACCCAAACGGTCATCACTTGTTTTAAATTAAATTCTATTACTCCGAGGCTTTGAAAACCTCATTTAGAGTCAACTCGATTTGTGTGCGCAGTCCGGGCACATATCCGAAAAGCTTAAATGAAAAATGATAAGTTTGACTATAAAATAAATTAATTTAACCTCAATCAATGTTTTGGGTAAACGGACCTGGACCCGTGATTTGATGGTCCTTGAGGGTCCGTAAACAAATATGGGACTTGGGCGTATGCCCGGAATCGAATTCCGAAGTCCCAAGCCCGAGAAATGAATTTTTGAAATAAATTATTGTTTGAAATTGTTTATAAGGTTTTGAAAATTAGAACCTGATGGTATCGGACCCGTATTTCAATTCTGGCATCCGGTACAGGTTTTATATATGATTTAAGATATTTCTGTGAAATTTGGAGAAACACGGACGTCGTTTGACGTGTGTTTTATGAAGTTTGAAAGAATTCATGGATTTTGAGGTTTAATTCGATGTTTATGATGTTACTTTGGTGATTTGATCGCGTGAATAAGTCTGTAGAATGTTTTTGAGGTTATGTGTATATTTAGTTTGGAGCCCGAGGGCACGGGTGAGTTTTGGATAGGTCACAGGGTGCATTTTGAACTTAAACATTTGCTGGTATGGCCAGGCCTGTAGGCTTCGCAAATGCGAAGCTTGGCTCGCAAATGCGAGTTCGCAAATGCGAAGACTGGATCGCAAATGCGAAGCCACTCCAGGCCACTCTTCCTCGCAAATGCGATATTTCTTATCGCAAATGCGAAGTCGCAATAGCGACTACTGCTTCGCAAATGCGAAAGCTGGAAAATTATGAAGGGTTTGCAAATGCGAACCCTGTTTCGCAATTCCCACATCTGAGAGGTCGAGGTTCGCAATTGCGAACTCCTGTTCGCATTTCCCATATTAGAGACCTGCAATTTTACACTTAACCGATTTTGAACCCCATTTTTCATATTTTCTCAAACCCAAACACACTTAGGTAATTTTTCAAGAATCCTTTTTTCTCCAAATCAATTGTAAGTCGTTTTAACCAACTTTATCAATTCTTATCATCTTTTGACATGATTTCAACTTAAAATCAACGATTTTCACGGGGAAATTGAGTGTTTTGGTTAGAACCTATGTTTTTCAAAAATTGGGGGTTTGGACCTCAATTTGAGGTTCGATTTCAAAAAAAATTATATATTTGAGTTCGTGGGGGAATGAGTAATCAGGTTTTGGTTCGAACCTCCGATTTTGACCACGTGGGCCCGGGGCAATTTTTGATTTTTGGGTAAAACTTTGGAAAACTCATTTTCATGCATTAGGGTTGATTTATTTAGCGTTTATTGATGTAATTAAGTAATTTATGATTAGATACAAGCGAATTGATAGTGGAATCAAGGGGTAAAGCTATAATTGAGACTTGAGTTGTGTTCAAGGCATCGAAGTAAGTTTTCGGTCTAACCTTAGCTTGAGGGATTAAGAGTTGAGTCCTATTTGCTATGTGGTAATTTTTGAGTACAACGTATAGTCATGGTGACGAGTATCTATATGTTGGTGTCTAGCATGACCGTATCAAGATCAAAACCAAGAATGGTTTTGTGGAAACTATCTCTAATAAATTATATGTTCCTGATTTAAAAAGCAACTTACTGAGTGTTGATCAGTTGCAAGAGAAAGGTTATGTCATTACTAGTAAGAAGGGTGAGTGTGAAGTTTATGACCATGTGAGAGGAGCTATAGCAATAGTTCAGATGAGTTCCAACAGATTATTTCCGATAAAGATTAATAATATTCAATCTTGTTTGACGACGGGAGTGAAGGATCCCTTATGGTTGTGGCATTTTCGTTATGGTCATTTGAGTTTTGGAGGATTGAAGACACTTCAGGAGAAGAACATGGTCACAGGTCTTCCTCAAATTACTGCTCCTTCTCAAATTTGTGAAGAATGTGTTGTTGGCAAACAACAACGATCTCAATTTTCGAAAGGCAAATCATGGCGAGCAAAGCATATTTTGGAGTTGGTTCACTCTGACATATGTGGGCCAATAAGACCAATCTCTAATGGAGGAAAAAGGTATTTTATTACCTTCATTGACGATTATTCTAGAAAGACTTGGCTGTATTTTCTGCGAGAAAAAAAGTCAGAGGATTTTAATTTATTTAAAAGCTTCAAAGCTAATGTGGAGAATGAGACAGGAAAGACCATCAAGAGCTTCCGAACAGAACGTGGAGGCAAATATATATCTAAGGAATTTGAAGAATTTTCTAGGACTCATGTCATTCGAAAAGAGCACACAACGGCGTATACACCACAACAAAATGGTGTATCAGAGAGGAAGAATAGAACCATTTTCAACATGGTTCGAAGCTTGCTGGCTCGAGGAAAAGTTCCAAAGATATTCTGGCCAGAAGCAGTAAATTGGAGTATTCATATTTTGAATAGAAGTCCAACATTTGCTGTTCAAAACATGACTCTAGATGAGGCTTGGAGTGGAAGGAAACCTGCTGTAGATCATTTTCAAATTTTTGGTTGTGTTGGCTATGCACATATCCCAGACGAGAAGAGGAAGAAGCTTGATGACAAAAGCGAGAAGTGTGTCTTTCTTGGTGTTAGCGAGGCATCCAAGGTTTACAAGTTGTTTAATCCATTGACAAAGAAGGTTGTGACCAATAAAGATGTTATTTTTGATGAATAAAACTCTTGGGATTGGAATATGTAGCAGTCTATTCCAATCTTAATTGATAATGAAGTCGAAGAAGCAACAACAATATCCGAAAATCCTAATCCAGCAGCTGCTGAAATTTCACCCTCAGCTTTGGAAGAAATTGATGAACCAGATGAGTCTCTTCGTCGTGCTCGCAAAAGGCCCATGTGGATGATGGATTATGAGGTAACATGAATTGATGTAAATGAAGATGATTTTTCCTACTTTGCGTTGTTTGCAGATAGTGATCCTACAACTTTTGAAAATGCTATCAAAGAGGATAAATGGAGGAAATCTATGGATGACAAAATTGATGCTATTGAAAGAAATGGCACCTGGGAGCTATCAGATCTTCCAAAAGAGCACAAAACTATTGGTGTAAAGTGGGTATTCAAGACAAATGAAAGAAGATGGTGACGTTGACAAGTATAAGGCACGCTTAGTGGCTAAAGGATACAAACAAGAATATGGAATTGACTACACAGAAGTATTTACTCCGGTTTCAAGACACGATACAATCAGATTGGTGATTGCATTAGCGGCACATAATTCTTAGCCTATTTTTCAATTAGATGTCAAATCGGCATTTTTGTATGGGAATTTAGAAGAACAGATATTTGTACAACAACCTCCTGGTTATATAAAAATTGGAAATAAGCATAAGGTGTACAAGTTGAAAAAGGCTCTTTACGGACTAAAACAAGCTCCGAGAGCTTGGTATAGTCGTATTGAGACTTACTTTCTAAAAGTTGGTTTTCTGAATGTCCATATGAACACTCTCTTTTTGTTAAAACTGGAGAATCTGGAAAAATACTCATTGTGTGTTTATATGTCGATGATCTTATATTTACTGGGAATGATAGTATCATGTTTGCCGATTTCAAGGAGTCTATGATGGATGAGTTTGAAATGTCCGACCTTGGTAAGATGCATTACTTTCTTGGATTAGAAGTAGTACAATTTGATGATGGAATATTTGTTTCCCAAAAGAAGTATGTGCGAGAAATTTTGGACAGGTTCAAGATGCAGAATTGCAATCCGCCAACACTCCAGTTGAGTTTGGCTTGAAGATATGCAAAGTTGGAAGCCAAAATAAGGTGGACAACACATGTGAGCACGTGATTTTTGCCTCACAAGAATCACTCCCAAAAAATTCAAATAAAACAATTTTTCCTTTTGTGTGCAACTTTGTAAAATTTTCGTGATATTTTCAGCTATTGTTTGCATTTGTGTGTGCACGTTTATTTGTGTAAATTAATGGAAAAGTACAAAAAATATAGCATTTTGAATTTAGGATTTTATTTTAAGTAAAGTTTTATTTTACAAGAAAAACGTAAAAAATAATACACTTTGCATTTTTAGTGTTTAATTGTGTGATTTGGTATTTAATTATTTGTGATAATTATTATTCAGAGTTAATTAGTATTTTTAAGTTAATTTGGTTTTATCATTTTTAGGTTTTTAATTTTGGAAAATAATTTAGGAAGAAAAGAAAAGAAAAAGAAAAGAAAAGAAAAGGATACCGGAATTGGGCCAAAATTCAAGAGGCCCAAATAAATTCATCCAAGACCCAGCATTACCAGCCCAATACCTGCCCCAGTCCAGTCCATCTCTACACCCTACCAAACGACGTCGTTTGGTTTCGATTGATCCAAGCCATTAGATTAAATCGATCCAACAGTCGAAACCCCACCCCGTTACCCATTTAACATACCCGACCCGTTCCTAAATAATCGACCCAGCCCCAATTAAATCAAACGAACCCATTTTCGGCAAGGGAATTGATCATGGCCATTGGATCCTCATCATCCAACGGCCCAAATTAAAAGGTTAATTTTAATATATCACAAACCCCCCCAAACCCCTTACCCTATTTCATTTCACCCCCCCGCCACCTGTCTCTCACCTCCTTCAGACCTTAGAGTAACGATGCCTCGCTCCACTACCGGAAATCGCCTCACGCCGGTTTCGGTGGTCCAAACCACTCCATACTTACACCATAGGTTCGCCCGGACCTCCTCGTCCCAAATCCACAATCCATTTGTCTCGAATCATAGCCCAATGTCTCGAATATCCACTCGAAGACCTAAACCCTAGCGCCGCCACAGTTTCTTTGGTGGCGGCGCCGCCTTAAATTGGCCCCAAACTACCACCACATAACCACCTTGACCACCTCTTCCTAAAGCCATGAAAACTTGCCCTCGAATCAAACTAGGATGTGTCGAATTTCAAATTTAGGGTTCGAACCCTAAAACCCCTAGAGTCCCAATTCATTTAAGCTGATTTTGACTTTGACTGTGTGTTCTTGATAAGAACACATAGTTAAAGTCAAGATTTGGTTTAAAACGGGAGGTTCGAAGGTCCCCTTCAATTTCATTGTTAAGTCGGTAAGTTCCTTGTGTCATTTTCATCATTTTTTTCTTATTTTCAATATCATCATCATCATCATCATCTTCTTCTTCTTCTTTTCTTTCTTTCTGAATAGATTAGTTAAAATATGAATTAGGTTTTGATTGGAATTAATAACCGTAAGTTTGATTTTAGTTTCTACCTTTGTGAATATTGTTAGTCAATCTTAGGAATAGTTTTAAATTTCAAACCTTTTAAATGTGGTTTGTTTTCTGATTTTGATAGGAAATACTAGACTTGAATTAGCTTAATTTGTAGAATTTGAGAATCCCTAATTAGATTTTGGCTGAAAAGCCCGGACTGGGTTTGAGTTGGGTTTATTTGGACCCGTTAACTTGGGTCAATTAGACCCAGTTTTTGCCTGGCTCAAGGGGTAATTCATAGGGTTCTAAAGGGTAGTTTGGGGAATTTGGACCCTCAGTATTAAAATAAAGTCTGCTAACAGAGGGGTAATGATTCAATACTGAACTGATAAAAGGAAAAGAATGAATTAAAATTGAAAAAGGGATTACTAGTGGATTGACACCTAGTTAAATGCCTTTTAGGAGTTGGAAAGTAGATAACATGGGGGTAATAATAAAAGGTTTAGAGGTACAAGTGTAAAGGGAAGAAAAAAGGCTGAAAAGGTATAAGGGCTGAGTTATAAATAGAGAGGCCGGGGGCTGATAGAAAGGAGGAGATTTTTAGACTAAGAACCCTGAAAATTGAGAGCTAAAAACCTGAGAAATATTGAGATACAGAGATACACATTGAAAAAGGGGATTCGAATACACACAAATATAGGATACAAGAACAGAATTTTAGGTTGAAGATAGACATCTCTGATACACAGAGTGAATTATGAAAAAATCCAATAGGGCTTGAGGAGAATTCTGCAAAAAAATAGAAAACAGGCTGAAGTCTTAGTAAAGATATTGTTCCATTAGATTTTTCTGTGGTTTTCAAAGCTTCTTTTATTGTTGAACAATTCTTGAGTTTCCCTGGGGTAAAAATGGATGGAATTCAAGTCATTAAATAATAATTTAAGGTCTGCTGGATAAGTGTCCATTTAAAACTGGTTCAATCTTGGGTTTGAGCTGGTGATGTTAAGATTGGTTGCTGCTGCTATCTACTGCTTCCTCACTTCTGTTTCCTTTTTACATGTCTTGAAACCTGCATAATGTGATCTTCAAGTTGTTGGAAATTAAAAATGAAAGTTGGAAATTTTGATATTCATGTTGTGTGTGCTGCCTATAAGCGTGATATTCAAATCTTCTTTTCTATGTAAATCCTAGCTTGCCATTTTAAATGATAGTATTGTTTAAAGTCAATATATATAATGTGTGGATCCTGTTAGTTAGATTCAATAGTAGCTTATGTAGTTTAAAGGGAATTTACAATCACAAATCTCACAGGTGTTTACAACTGCTGTAGATGCAGAATTGGTAGTTTACTTGAAATGCATTTTTGTTGTGATAGTTAACTTTTTAGTACCCATGGGGCTTGGGAATTATTAATATAATTGTATGCTATATAGTAATATGGTATTGAATTGCAAGTGTTAAGAGGCTTGTTATTATGTTAGATCTCATAATGGAAAGCAGGGTCTAGTGTTTGTTTCAGTTGAAAGATGTTAGTCTTAATACTGAATTTGATGTTAGATGGATAATTAGAATATGAGATTTGGATCAAAGGTAGTAATCATGCCAAACTATGGTCTGATTTCGTATTCAGGAGAGAATGAAGTTTATGTTTTTTTTTTGAGAATTTGTACAGTCGCTAATTAACTGGTTGATGTATGTATGCAAAAGTGATAAATGTTTAGATAATTCCATACAGTTCTAGTTTTGGGTTCGTGTATATATTGTCAGTGTTTATCTTGAAAGAGCTATAGATTTGAGGTTCAATTTCTCACCTCTTTTTCACTGGTTTATGGTGTTTCATGTTTATGTACCCCTTTAAAGTTATTTTGGAACTGTTCTGTCATGCTTCTTGATATCCAGTTAGTCACTATACCAGAAGGTCATAACAATTCAATTTTGTACTCAAATGAATTTAGGATTTTCAACTCTTAATTTCAGTGAAATATTCTCTTGATTGATAGTGGTTAAAATGAGTTTCCTCTGTTGAGTTTACGGAATGTCCGATGAGTCTAAATCATATTATCATTCAGTTGCCCTCATGTGCTAACTAACTCATTAGATAAGCCTCACTGTTTCACTAGAATAATTTGGCAAATATTTGTACATTCAGGAGGGAATTTGAGTTGTGCTACTTGGGGTACCATATTTGTATATACATATAACTTGAATAAATATGATGGTTGGTTACTTAGTTCAATTCATTTGCGCTTAGGTATGAGCTTCTATTTGTTAATTATGTCCCACTTCGATAAGACATTATGAGTGAATGTACAATTTTGATGTAGATTAATTTGTGTAGTTCCCTCCAAGAGTCCGTGGGACTTTATACGTAATTTGGACTTGGGACATTTTTCTTTTCTTCCATAATTCTTATCCAAAATAAATGAGTTGGTAATAATCTAAAAGTAGTCTAGACAAAAATATAATTCATGAATATCCGTAGTTGGTTTTAGTTAAGTAAACCCTTTTGGAATTATTTGAGGCGTGCCATGCCAAATAAAATCTCAAAAGCATGATTCTCATTTAATGTTTTCATACTTAGAAATTGAGCTGCGCCATTTAGCGAATTTTCCATGGCCCTCGCAAACTTAAAAACGCGTAGTTGGTTTAGGCGCCTATTTTAATTACCTACTTTCCTAAACTTGGGTGAACATTTATGTGACCCAAATTCAAATCTCAATGATGTTAAAATCACGGGTGCATTTATGTA
Organism: Nicotiana glauca; assembly: GCA_026770625.1. Lineage (NCBI taxonomy): Eukaryota > Viridiplantae > Streptophyta > Magnoliopsida > Solanales > Solanaceae > Nicotiana > Nicotiana glauca. The sequence goes on along the minus strand of MU673699.1, from coordinate 137,277 downwards.
ACGTGGCTCGAGATGTGTTTTAATAACGCTACAATTTTCTCTAAAGAAAAATGAATAAAAGCGGTTAAAAAGTAAAATTGCACATAGGTTCAAAATGTATTAAAATCAGATAATTAAGCCAAATATAATGGTTGAGCAACCGTGCTAGAACCACGGAACCCGGAAATGCCTAACACCTTCTCCCGTGTTAATATAATTCCTCACCCATATTTTTAGTTCGCGGACTGTTAAACAGAGTCAACTTTTTTCTTGATTCGGGATTTGAACCGGCGACTTGGGACACCATAAATCTCCCAAGTGGTGACTCTGAATCTTTTAATAAATAAATCCCGTTTCGATTTTTCTTTAATCAGAAAAACTCCCTTTATTATATCCCTTCAGGGGTGTAGTGAAAAAGGAGGTGTGACAGCTCCGACGACTCTGCTGGGAAAATAACCCAGAACCACTGGTTCAGGGTTAGAAATTCGAGCTTGGAATAATGTGCTAAATGTTGCTTTTTACCGATTTAATAATTTTTCGAACTGTGCATATAAACTGTCTTCTCACGCACCCCCTCTGAGTCTTCTTGAAATTAAAATTGGGCATTTGCTTGATATAGCCCACTTTCTTTGAGATAGCCGAGGTGCTTGGCATCCGGTGAAGGATTTTAGTCACACATGTTTTAGGCGGGGAGCACCACAAGTTATGCCGGAAAGCAAAGCTACCGGTACACTGACCCTCCTCGGCTCGAGTTGTCTGCTCGAGTAAGCCAGTCTAGATACTTTCTCCAATAAGATTTGAACCTAGAAGAACAAACCTCATGCTGGATATCCCTAGTAGGTTCGCTTTATTTGCATCATGTGCATTTGACTTAGAGGACTCAACACAATGGTTGGGTCTGTCTAGGACATGTGCACCAAAATGAAAAAGACCATCCTGATACATCTTGCTTGCTACTTATGCATTTATTTGCTTCGGAGTCGCATGTTGACCGGTTTTTGAATAATGAGGGGAGAATTAAAGAAAAATTGAATAAAAAAAAGAAAAAAATGAAAAAATGAAAAAAAAAAAAAGAAAAGAAGAGGAAATAGTTATTCCTTTTTTAAGGGAAAATCAGAACTTTTAAAATAAAAAAATTGATAACAAAGCTCTGCCAGAATTTTTGTTTTCCTTTTTGAAAAATAGTTGATTTTATTTCCGTCAAGTAAGGCAGAACTACGTAAGTTTAATTCTCACCGGATGTGGGATGCGTAGGCAACCCATTTCGGGTTCAACTATTTGAAAAAAAAATATAATTAAAAAATTTTTTTAGGGGTAAATAAATATCGTTGTTTTGCCATAAGTGAAGGTAATGTCATTCTTGTCCAAAATAGCCGAATATCCCCAAAAGGACGTCGGAAGGCCTTTTTTGCAAGAACAACCGCCTTTGGTCATTTTTAAAAAATTTTGGCCGATTAGTAAACATAGCCTTTAAATCTTCTTTGAAGTGCTGAAAGGCCGTATTGACAAGACCGGATATTTTTATGAAATTTTGAGAAACAATGATGATTTTTTTAAACAAAAAAAAAATTTGTATTTGTCTGTTAGTCTATTTTTAGACTGTATTGCCATTTGATGTTAGAATCTTTTAGAATCAGTTAATCTTGTAATAAAAGGTGTCGTTGAAATAAACACATTTTTCTTTTATGGAAAATTTGAAAAAAAATCCAATTTTTTATGGTCATTTTGCACTTATCAGCCAGAACTTCGCACGGTCTGATTCATGCGGGGTCATGATACGTAGGTAATCTCCATAAGATTCGACCACAAATAAAAAAAACTAAAGTATTAAAAAAGAAGAAGAGAGAATCAAATAAAAAGTCGTGAGTGACAATAAAAGGAGAGGTCACAATTAGGAAAAGCCGGGATGACACAAGCAGCCAAGCAAATGCATAATGGAAATGGCTAACTGCTTAGGTGCATTGCATCCCTAATGTATGTTTGCTTATCTGTTAAAAGCCCTATCGAGATGCCCTTATTTTGTTCCTATTTCCTCTCAATTCCAGGAAGGTGGTTGGTTTGTGCTTATTGAAGTAACTCCTCTCCACAATATAAAGGCAAAAGGCAATGGCAGAGAATAATAAAACTGAGTGGGTTGATACCGGTGCCCCAAAGCAGCGAGTTGAACAGGACAACGGGTTGGTAGAAGAGGTAAAAATGTTGAGACAACACGTGGCGGACATGTATCGGGCATGGATGACTGGGAAAGCACCACCCGCCACCACCCAACTTCCTAGACGTTGTCCTTAACCAAACTCCGGACACAACGCCAAGCAATCCTCCACACTCTCCATACTTACCTGCTTATCACAGCTTTCCCAACCACCCTAGTAGCCCCATCACTCGTCGTCCAGCTATCTTTTCCCAGAAGTGCCCTCCGGTCACATCCACTGTTCTCGACAATGAATACCCGCCCAAAGCTCATAATGCCCAATATTACCCCTCCGCGGTTGCTCACAAGGTTCCCAACTCGCACAAGCAGGGCCCAAGGGATAAGCCTTATATTGAAAATGAAAGATTCACGGGAAGAGAAGGGGTAGATGAGGTACCCAGGAAGCTGAAAAGTATAGAACAGTCCTTAAGTGACAAGCAAGGAATAAGGGATCAGAGTAGCGTGGATTACAAAGAACCATCCGTGTCTCCTGACATTCGCCTATCCATGGGGTTTAAAGTACCAAAATTCAGCTTGTATGATGGGTTTGGGGATCCGGTAGCCCACCTGAAGGTTTATTGCAATGAAATGAGAAGTGTGGGAGAGAAAGGTGACTTGATGATGGCATATTTCAGTGAGAGCCTAACTGGGGCAGCTATGGACTGGCATAATTGTCAAGATGTTGATAAATGACCTACATTGGGTGACATGGCTCAAGACTTTGTCCGATACTTTCAATGCAAATCAACTGCTACCCCAGACGCCTCCTCCCTATCTAAGATGGAAAAGAAGCCGGAGGAAAGCTTTAGGGAGTTTGGGCTCAGATGGAGGGAGCAAGCTGCTCGAGTCAGTACCGTGATAGGGGAAGAAGAAATGGTTAAGCTTTTCCTACAAGCCCAGGGGCCCACCTACTTTAATCATTTGATCCCAACTGTGGGTAGAACTTTCGATGAGGTGTTAAGAATGGGGGAGTTAGTAGAAGAGGGAATCAAGTCAGGCAAGATCATGAGTTGGTCGAAAAACATTCAGAATATCCCAGCAAGCTTGGGTGGGGAGGGGGAAGCAGAAAAGATGATCCGATAAGTTTTCCTGATCAACACTCCCAGCCCCGACACCGTCCCCGTGGATATCCTTGTGCACCAAATAAGGCTGTATGGTGGGCTAGGTCGGGACCGGGACCGGACCGGGCCCGCGGTCTAAACGGTCTAAACGGGCCTGGCGGGCCGGTCCTAGCGGTCCTGGGCCCAGTGGTCCTAAAAGCCCGCGACGGTCCGGGC
>MU673699.1:104728-130369 GCA_026770625.1 Nicotiana glauca | reverse complement strand
AAAAAAGCCCGTTAGGCCCGCTAAGCCCACGAGACCGGCCCGTTTAGCCCAGGACCATCTGGGCTTAGGCCCGTCACGGGCCGGTTCCACCCAGCAGGCCCACGAAGCCCGGGACCGCCAGGCCCGGAGACCGCCAGGCCCGGGACCGCCAGGCCCGGCCCGTTTGGCCCATTTAGGCCCGGGACCGCCAAAAATACAGCCTTAGCACCAAGTGACCCTTCCCAATGCTACTTCTCTCCACAGAACTCCTAGAGTCATACACCACTTTTTCGGTACCCGGCTCTACAAAATGCTTATCTACCCCCACGAGCCTTCCAGAAACCCCCTGTATCAGGTTTCTAGCCCAATTAAGCATGTAGGGATGAGAGGTTGTGGAAGAAGAAAGCCTACACTCCATTGGAAGGGTCATACGCCAATCTGTTCCGGAGGCTAAGATGTTCGGGCATGTTGAAGCCTATCCAGATAGAAATACCAAACCCTCTTCCAAAGAAGTTTGACTTTTCCCAAAGGTTCGCATATTGCTCGAATGCCCCGGGACATGACATAGAGAAGTGTTGGAATCTGAATAATGTGATTTAGAAGCTTATTAATGCAGGCCACATTGTCGCGCCAAATCCAGATGCGGCAGACATCAGCCAAAGTCCATCGCTTGTGCAAAATGAGACACACATGTTGGGTATGAATTATTTGAAAATGGAGTTCGTTAAGAACAATGTGATGGAGACTTACGAAGGTCCCATTACTCTAGATGCAAAATTCAGTGGCTAAGATGGTGAGTTAGTCGATTGGAAAGACGCTTTTTTCTTGGTTAGCCAGGGAGGAGTCTTGGTGGTTCATTTTGTGGTCATTTTTGTTGTCCGGGTTATTGTTAGGGTTGTAATCCGGACATTGTCTTGTGGTCAAACCCTCTTATCCTTTCATTTTGTCTAGCCTGTTTAGTCATGGTGGTTTATTTAGTGTTGTCCAGGTTTGTTTCAGATTTATTCCAAGGCTGTACTCTAGTTTTTTTGCTTGTTTTGTTATTCAAACCGTTCCACCGTTTGTCTAATGCAAATTCCGGTCTTTTGTTACTTCCAGTCATTTTCTCTGTTTAGTTCTTTTTTATCCTTTTGTTTTATCTTTTGTTTAGTGCTGGTTCTAGTAACATGACATGCATGCATAATTCTCAGTCTGATATTTAAAGGTCAGGAAGCAGTGAAACCATTTTTGAAAATAAGAACAGATTTGGACATTTTGAGAGTATTTGAAGCCCGAGCCATGTGAAACTGGGGCAGATAAAACATAAAGAAATCGTAAAAGCAAGCTAGTTAAATTGATAGGGGCCCTTCGTGGTAATGAGAGTGAGAGTGTTGTCCAATAGCGCTTTAAAATTGACAAATGAAAAGGCGAATGTGTGGATATGGTTATCAATTCTGGCACAATCAGAAGATGTTACAATTTTTTTGTTTAATTATGTTGTTTGCGCTTGGCATGTTTTGAAGATTGGAATGATGAAGGCATTTTGTTCTGCTATCTAAACATTTTATCCTTCGTCACCTCTTTAAGCCTTATTTATTTTATTTCATACCCCTCTTTCGGAATCAGTAGCAAAGATTAGAAACACAAGCATAAAAGATAAGTAAAGAAAGGAAAAAAAAGAAGAAAAAGAAAAGGAAAACAACAAAACAACAAAAGAAAAAAAAAGATGAAAATGAAAGAAAAATTACAACAAAAGAATAATTTCCATGATGTGAACTACGTTTGACCTGATTCCTTAAAGGATACGTAGGTAGCCTCATGGCCCGGTCGTAGTAAAACAAAAAATCAGAAGATCCCTAAGAAGAAACTAGGGCAGAAGTTGTGATTATGGAAGAAATCTGATTCCGAAAGTTGTAATTTTGAACCCATGTTGAATTGTTTTGAGCCTTGATACCCTTTCTTTTTAACCCTATCCAAAATCCCACATTACGGTCCAAAGAAAGACCTTTTGATCCATCATCAAGAGATGCCAAGTCGAGCAAGTAGAGGTGATTCATGTCAGGGGCAGCACTCCGGTCCAAGTAGAAAAAATAATGAAAATGAGAGAGTCTTATTAGTGAAAACCCTCATGGGACCATAAGGCAATGAAAGCTGAGAAGAATAAAAAATAAGAGAGTCTCATTGGTGAAAACCTTCACGGGCACCTCAATGCGAAAGTAAGTTGAGAGAAAGAATGAAATGAGAGAGGCTTGATGGTGAAAACCCTTCGGGCACTACAAGTCGAATAAGTATTGTGAACCAGATTGGATATGCGGAGCATTGAAGCCCAGTTTCATGGCAAAAAGGTACGACAAGAGCTGAACATCGGAATTGCTTAACAGAATAGGCCGCAAGTGCATGTCACGGTTATTAGAGTTGGTATCCACATCTGATAGGTTTGTACTTTGCAGTTTTCTTTTTAGGAATCATCTCTTCCCTTTGTCCTTCTCTCTGGTCCTTTTGTTTTTTTACTTCCTCCTTCTGAGTCTGTTTGGTCATAACAAGTGAGAAATGACTTCAAAATCTCCCACCAGCTTTCCAATTGCACAAAACGGGGTCCGGCTAGCACATCAAAGTGTCACAAGTCAGGAAAAACAACAACAGTACGGAGCTGGTAATAATCAACATGCTTTGGGTATCCTTGTGAAATCCAAAAGGCTTGGTATATCAATTCATGAAAAATGCAACAGATGAAGGGTTAGGGTGAATAGATCAAAGGTATTTTCAGCGGCAAGATTGACAAAAATGGTTAACCAGCGACAAGCGAGGTCTTCCAAGCAGAAATCAAAGTTATCATGACGAGTGAAGGAGGAAAAGACCTCAAGGCCAAGGCCAATGGTTAAGTCAAGAAAGAACAACATATACACGGAGTGGGGCAATGGACGTGCTTTGGGTTTCATGTGAGACACAAAGGTTGGGAGATGCCAGTTCTTGTAATGCAACAAATAGAGGATATTGAGTCTGAACAGAGAAAATGTATTTTATGTGATGGGGACGATAGAAAAGGGGCTAGTCTATAGACAAGCAAGGTCTTCAAGTGAAATCAGTCATCGTGGGAAGTGAAGGGGCAATCTCCCTCAAAGATCAAAGCAGTCGGACGAAGCAGAACGCGGAAAGGAGATAACCATCCCAAGCAAGATTGTCACAACCAACCACCATATTTTAAACTGACAAGATTTTTCTTTGATCGAAACAGGGACAGAAAAATCTTGTTTGTTTCAGAGAAACCCACCATAAGGAAATGCAAGCACCAGACAGTCAGGAGCCCGCCTGGTGAACAGAGGCATACATTTCAAGTTTCCCAGCACTCAGGAGCCCGCCTGGAGAACAGAGGCATACATTTCAAGTTTTGAAGGTAGGAGATCGCCTGGAGAACAGAGGCATACAATTCAAGTTTCGAAGTCAGGAGCCCGCCTGGAGAATAGAGGCATACAATTCAAGTTTTGAAGTCAGGAGCCCGCCTTGAGAACAGAGGCATACATTTCAAGTTTTGAAGTCAGGAGCCCGACTGGAGAATAGAGGCATACAATTCAAGTTTTGAAGTCAGTGGCCCACCTGGAGAATAGAGGAATACGTTCAAGATCAGGTAATCAGAGCCTGCATGGAGAACAGAGGCATACAATTCAAGTTTTAGAAGTCAGGAGCCCGCCTGGAGAACAGAGGCATACAATACAAGTTTTGAAGTCAGGAGCACGCCTGGAGAACAAAGGCATACGTTTCAAGTTTTGAAGTCATGAGCCCACCTGGAGAACAGAGGCATACGTTTCAAGTTTCAGAAGTCAGGAGCCCGCCTGGAGAATAGAGGCATACATTTCAAGTTTTGAAGTCAGGAGCCCGCCTGGAGAATAGAGGCATGCAATTCAAGTTTTGTAGTCAGGAGCCCGCCTGGAGAACAGAGGCATACAATTCAAGTTTTGAAGTTAGGAGCCGACCTGGAGAACAGAGGCATACAATTCAAGTTTTGAAGTCAGGAGCCTGCCTTTAGAACAGAGGCATACAATTCACGTTTTGAAGTTAGGAGCCTGCATGGAGAACAGAGGCATACGTTTCAAGTTTCAGAAGTCAGAAACCCGCTTGGAGCACATAGGCATACATTTCAAGTTTCAGAAGTCAGGAGCCCGCCTAGAGAACAGAGGCATACATTTCAATTTTTGAAGTCATGAGCCCGCTTGGATAGCAGAGGAATACATTCAAGTTTTGAAGTCAGGAGCCCGCATGAAGAACAGAGGAATACATTCAAGATCAGGTAATCAGGAGCCCTCCTGGAGAACAGAGGAAGACGACAATAATTAAGAGAAGACGTTTAAAAAATCAGTAGTCAGGTACCCGCCTGAAGGAAAAGGAGAACATCTCAAGAAGTCGATGCAAGGCAACAACAAAAGAATTGCTATAGGGAAATACAAGTTGACAAGGCAACAACGGTTGCAGAACAAGTCCAAGAATAAGTCTTTGTAATTCGTAGGCTATAGTCCAGTCTAGCTTCTTTATTTTTTCTTTTAGCATGGTGTAATAAGGGGTCAACAGCAGCGGCAACAATAAACCACAGCTTCATGGTAGTCCCAGCTACCAAACCTACCCGAACTACATTGACCTGATTCCTTTTTAGCCAAGGATATGTAGGAAACCTTTGAAGTAGAGGTTCGGTCAAATCTTTCAAAAAAATGCTTCACACGGAGTATTCAAACGGGCAAAAATCGCTCGTATCCACTCACTTTATCTTTGCACGAAAACTCTTCGTGTTTACGGGCAAAGAGGGGCAGCTGTGAGCACGTGATTTTTGCCTCACACAAACCACTCCCAAAAAATTCAAATAAATTTTTTTTCCTTTTGTTTGCAACTTTGTGAAATTTTCGTGATATTTTTCAGCTATTGTTGTATTTGTGTGTGCACGTTTATTTATGTAAATTAATGGAAAAGAACAAAAATATAGCATTTTAAATTTAGGATTTTATTTTTAGTAAAGTTGTATTTTACAAGAAAAACATAAAAAATAATGCACTTTGCATTTTTAGTGTTTAATTGTGTGATTTGGTATTTAATTATTTGTGATAATTTTTATTCAGAGTTAATTAGTAATTTTAAGTTAATTTGGTTTATCACTTTTAGGTTTTTAATTTTGGAAAATAATTTAGGAAGACAATAAAAGAAAAAGAAAAGAAAAGAAAAGGATACCGAAATTGGGCCAAAATTCAAGAGGCCCAAATAACTTCATCCAAGACCCAGCATTACCAGCCCAATACCTGCCCCAGTCCAGTCCGTCTCTACACCCTAACAAACGACGTTGTTTGGTTTCGATTGATCCAAGCCATTGGATTAAATTGATCCAATGATCGAAACCCCACCCCGTTACCCATTTAACCTACCCGACCCATTCCTAAATAATCGACCCAGCCCCAATTAAATCAAATGACCCTGTTGTCGGCAAGGGAATTGATCATGGCCGTTGGATCCTCATCATCTAATGGCCCCAATTAAAAGGTTAATTTTAATATATCACAAACCCCCCTGTCACGACCCAAAATCTAACCATGGTCGTGATGGCGCCTATCGTGTTACAAGGCAAGCCTATTTTCCAAAATATTACTACTAATTAGTTTTAAGGATTTAATAAAAAAATACCAACATTCAAACTTCTCATAACTAAATAAACTCTAAATATAATTAATATAAAAATATGGAAGCTAGCCCCAAACATCGAGGTGTCACTAAGTCATGAGCGTCTAAAACTATAAACTAAGATATATAAACTGTCTAACTATCCAAAAGAAGAAACAACAAAAGGAATAACAAGGTCCTGCGGAATTAGCAGCTACCTTGCAATCTCCAATTAAATCCAGCCTAAACTCAACAATCGCAGTGCTCTAATTCACTTGGATCTGCACATAAAGCGCAGGGTGTAGTATGAGTACAACCACCTCAGTAGTAACAGAAATAAATAAGGAACTGAGCAGTAGTGACGAGCTAAGGAAAACAATCCAATTATTTATTTTCATAATTTACAATAAACATGAATAAATAGGTAAATTCCATAAAAGCAACAAATACCGCAAACAAGTTAACAGGTAAATGGAACAACAACAAAAGTAAATGCAACCTCACATCAATGTCACTCCATCACTCAGCACTCGCACTCAACACACAATACTCAACACTCAATACACTCAATACTCTGCGCTCACTGGAGGTGTGTACAGACTCCGGAGGGGCTCCCAAAGCACAAGAGCTAAGCACGGACAACTCACGTGCCATCATATCAATACCTGGATCCGCACGGTCAACTCACGTGCTCTGCAGACAACTCACGAGCTATGGTATCAATACCTAGACCTGCACGGTCAACTCACATGCTACGCGAACAACTCACACGCTATGGTATTAATATTCTCACAACTAGGCCCTCGGCCTCACTCAATCATGTAACTCACTAGCCTCACCATCTTCAACAAATAAGGGAACACAGCCCACATCAAGTATCACAGTATATAAGCAAATAATAGAGACTGAGGTAAACGAGTACAATAATTTATATGACTGAGTACAAATAATGTGAGCATGAATAAATTAAGCCTAATCATGATCTCTAACATGAAGGCAGATAAGTTCAACAACAAGTAACTACATAAACACAGATGATGGCCATAAGGCCTCTCGGGATGGACCAAGTGTCAATCCCTCGCAGTGCACACCCACACGATTGTCACCTAGCATGGGTATCACCACCAAACAATCACATGATATCAATTTCTCCGGTTTTATACTCTCAAAGCCAGAGTTAAAACTGTTACTTACCTCAACCGCATAAAATCCTACTTTGGGATGCCCTCGTCTCTGGACTCAGTGTCCAAAAGCACTGAATCTAGCCATAATTAGATTAATACCATAAACATGTGCTAAAGAATCGAATTCCACAATAAAAACTACAAAATATGCCAAAAAATCAAAATCGGCCAAAACCCAGCCCCCGGGCCCACATCTTGGAATCAGTCAAAAATGACGGAATAATAATCTTCATCCTCTCCCAAGTCTAACCATATAAAATTTTTCAAAATCAAACTCCATTTGATCCCTCAAATCCGCACTTAAAACTCTCCAAAACTCAATAACTCCCTGAATTTTTACTTTGAAATCATCAATCAAATCCTAAAAAAACGAAGATGGATTCATGAAATATAATCAAAACCGAGTAGAGAAAACTTACCCCAATCCATATGGTGAATATCGCCTCCAAAATCTCCCAAATTCGAGCTCCCTAACTCAAAATATGATCGAATAAGCAAACCCAAGTTTTATGTATTTTTCTACCAGCTATTCTGTCTCGTTTCTCATGATAAAAAATCCTAAAACTCATATTTTATGACTCCAATGGATTCCTTGTGAAATTCTAATCAACTTAGGCTTTTGAATTACTCAATTTGACCTTATAATGAATGCGATATGTAGGTTTTAATATTTGTAAATAATGCAGATTTTAAAATACGTTGCTAGTGGCAATTTCGTAATTACTCTGAAAGAAAATCTGACCACCTAATTTTTAGTAAAATGGCTATAAAATCCTTATACGATGTCTACATTCGGCGATTCTTTTTGCTACGGGTCCGTAATTATGATACGGATCTAATGCTTGAATCAAAAACGAAATCGGAGCTCATTTGTTCAATATGATATCATTTATACTTGAAGAAACCGAAACATAAGAAAAATAAGTGCAACACATCCCAAACCTATCCAAAACTCACCCGAGGTCCTCGCGACCTCAATTAATAATTCCAACAAATAATATATCACTTCTCGAACTTAGTCGAACCTTCGGAACACCCAAAACAACACCAAAATACCAAATCAACCTCGAATTTAAGCCTAAGAACTTCTAAACTTCCAACTTTCGCCTATTCAACCCTAATTCTACCACGCACCTCTAAATTACATTCTGGAACACTCCTAAGTCTAAATCACCCAACGTAGCTAATCGAATCATAAAAATCCAATTCCGAATTCGTTTACTCATAAGTCAACTTCCGGTTGACTTTTCTAACTTAGCTTTCTAACTAAGAGAACAAGTGATTATTTTACTCCAAAACTACTTTGAACCCAAACCTACCAACTCGATACAAGTCAACACAACTGAAAAACACTCAAAGAAGCATAAATGTGGAAAATAGGGCTATAACTCTCAGAGCGAACGGCCAGGTCGTTACATCCTCCCCCTCTTAAACAAACGTTCGTCATCGAACGACATACCTGGAGTCTCAAATAGGTGAAACCTTCAGCAATGCATTCTCGTACATTAAAATCATATGAACTCATCTCGTGGTCATATCATACTCATCACGTATCCATCCAGCCTTAATTTCCACTAATAGGGACACTACTAGACATATAGGTCCACAAGCACGCGCTCACACAATCAACACCTCAGTGCTCAATCTACTGCCAAAACCCGACCTTAAGTCCTCCAAACTGGCCCACCATCAATACACATAAATATCATCTCGCACCTCATCCAAGGAATCACAATCCGTCGATGCACAACTGATACTAAGCGCTCATGTACGCGTATGAATGCGTGGAAGGAATTTAAAGAGTTACACTTCAAGCTGAAACAATACCGCATGATAAGAATTCAAGAAGGTGAAGTTTTCCTAAAGGTTTTGCAGCCTCTCAAATATAAGTACAGACGTCTCCGTACCGATCCACAAGACTTTACTAAACCCGCTCATGACTCGTGAGATCTATGTAACCTAGGCTCTGATACCAACTTGTCACGACCCAAAATCTAACCATGATCGTGATGGAGTCTATCGTGTTACAAGGCAAGCATGTTTCCCAAAATATTACTACTAATTAATTTTAAGGATTTAATAAAACAATACCAACATTCAAACTTCTCATAACTAAATACACTCTAAATATAATTAATATAAAATACAGAAGCTAGCCCCAAACATCAGGGTGTCACTAAGTCATGAGCATCTAAAACTATAAACTAAGATATATAAACTGTCTAACTATCCAAAAGAAGAAACGACACAAGGAATAACAAGGTCCTGCGGAATTAGCAGCTACCTTGCAATCTCCAATTAAAGCCAGCCTAAACTCAACGATCGCAGCACTCTAATTCACCTGGATCTGCACATAAAGTCCAGGATATAGTATGAGTACAACCACCTCAATAGTAACAAAAATAACTAAGGAACTGAGCAGTAGTGACGAGCTAAGGAAAACAGTCCAATTATTTATTTTCATAATTTACAACAAACATGAATAAACATGTAAATTCCATAAAAGCAACAAATATCACAAACAATTTAACAGGTAAATGCAACAACAACAAAAGTAAATGCAACCTCACAACAATGTCACCCCATCACTCAGTACTCGCACTCAACATTCAATACTCAACACTCAATACACTCAATACTCTGCACTCACTGGAGGTGTGTACAGACTCCGGGGGAGCTCCCAAAGCCCAAGCGCTAAGCACGGACAACTCACGTGCCATCATATCAATACCAAAATGCGCACGGTCAACTCACGTGCTACGCGGACAACTCACGCGCTATGGTATCAATACCTGGACCCGCACGGTCAACTCACATGCTATGCGGACAACTCACACGCTATGGTATTAATATCCTCACAACCATCCCCTCGGCCTCACTCAATCATGTACCTCACTAGCTTCACCACCATCAACAAATAAGGGAACACAGCCCACATCAAGTATCACAGCATATTAGCAAATAATAGAGACTGAGGTAAACAAGTACAATAATTTTTATGACTGAGTACAAATAATGTGAGCATGAATAAATTAAGCCTAAGCATGATCTCTAACATGAAGGCAGATAAGTTCAACAACAAGTAACTACGTAAACACAGATGATGGCCATAAGGCCTCACGGGACGGACCAAGTCTCAATCCTTCGCAGTGCACACCCACATGCCTGTCACCTAGCATGGGTATCACCACCAAACAATAACATGATATCAATTTCTCCGGGTTTATACCCTCAAAGCCAAAGTTAAAATAATTACTTACCTCAACCGCATAAAATCCTACTCTAGGATGCCCTCGTCTCTGGACTCGGTATCCAAAAGAACTGAATCTAGTCATAGTTATATTAATACCATAAACATGTGCTAAAGAATCGAATTCCACAATAAAAACTACAAAATATGCTAAAAATGGAAATCGACCAAAACCTAGCCTCCGGGCCCACATCTTAGAATCAGTCAAAATTGGCGGAATAATAATCCTCGTCCTATCCCTAGTCAAACCATATTAAATTCATCAAAATCAGACTCCGTTTGATCCCTCAAATCATCACTTAAATCTCTCCAAAACTCAAAACCTAACTCCTTGAATTTTCACTTTGAAATCATCAATTAAATCCTAAAAAAACAAAGATGGATTCATGAAATATAATCAAAACTGAGTAGAGAAAACTTACCCCAATCCATATGGTGAATATCGCCTTCAAAATCCCCCAAATTCGAGCTCCCCAACTCAAAATATGATTGAATGAGCAAACCCAAGTTTTATGTATTTTTCTACCAGCTATTCTACCTCGTTTTTCGTGCTAAACAATCCCAAAATCGTAATTTATGACTCCAATGGATTCCTTGTGAAATTCTAATCAAGTTAGGATTTTGAATTATTCAATTTGACCTTATAATGAATGAGATATGTAGGTTTTAATATTTGCAAATAGTGGCTGCTAGTGGCAATTTCGTAATTATTCTGAAAAAATCTAGCAACCTAATTTTTAGTAAAATGGCCATAAAATTCTCGTACGATTTCTAAATTTGACGATTCTTTTTGCTACAGGTCCGTAATTACGATACGTATCTAATGCTTCAATCAAAAACAAAATCGGAGCTCATTTGTTCAATATGATATTATTTATACTTGAAGAAACGGTGTCGAAACGTAAGAAAAACGAGTGCAATACATCCCAAACCTATCCAAAACTTACCCGAGGTCCTCACAACCTCAATTAATAATTCCAACAAATAATATATCACTTCCCGAACTTAGTCGAACCTTCGGAACACCCAAAACAACACCAAAACACCAAATCAACCTCGAATTCAAGCCTAAGAACTTCTAAACTTCCAACTTTCGCCAATTTAATCCTAATTCTATCACGGACCTCCAAATTACATTGTAGAACACTCCTAAGTCTAAATCTCCCAACGTAGCTAATCAAATCATAAAAATCCTAATCCGAATTCGTTTACTCATAAGTCAACTTTAGGTTGACTTTTCTAACTTAGCTTTCTAACTAAGAGAACAAACAAGTGATCATTTTACTCCAAAACTACTCTGAACCCAAACCTACCAACTCGATACAACTCAACACAGCTGAAAAACACACAAAGAAGCATAAATGTGAAAAACAAGGCTATAAGTCTCAGAGCGAACGGCCGGGTCGTTACATCCTCCCCCTCTTAAACAAATGTTCGTCCTCGAACAAGTCTAAAAACATACCTAGAGTCTCAAATAAGTGAAACCTTCAGCAATGCATTCTCATACATTAAAATCATATGAACTCATCTCGTGGTCATATCATACTCATCACGTATCCATCCAGCCTCAATTTCCACTAATAGGGACATTACTAGACATATAGGTCCACAAGCACGCGCTCACACAATCAACACCTCAGTGCTCAATCTACAGCCAAAACCCAACCTCAAGTCCTCCAGACTGGCCCAACATCAACACACATAAATCTCATCTCGTACCTCATCCAGGGAATCACAATCCGTCGATGCACAACTGATAGCGAGCGCTCATGTGCGCGTATGATTGCGTGGAAGGAATTCAAAGTCGTTACACCCCCCAAACCCCTTACCCCCATTTCATTTCACACCCCCTCTCCCACCCCCTCGTCTCTCACCTCCTTTAGACCTTAGAGTAACACCGCCTCGCTCCGCCATCAGAAATCGCCTCACGGCGATTCCGGTGGTCCAAACCACTCCGTACTTACACCATAGGTTTGCCCGGACCTCCTCGTCCCAAATCCATAATCCATTTGTCTCGAATCATAGCCCAGTGTCTTAAATATCCACTCGAAGACCTAAACCCTAGCGCTATCACCACACAACCACCTTGACCCCCTCTTCCTAAATCCATGAAAACTTGCCCTCGAATCAAACCAGGATGTTCGAATTTCAAATTTAGGGTTCAAACCCTAAAACCCCAAGAGTCCCAATTCATTTAAGCTGATTTGACTTTGACTGTGTGTTCTTGATAAGAACACACAGTTAAAGTCAAGATTTGGTTTAAAACGGGAGGTTCGAAGGTCCCCTTCAATTTCATTGTTAAGTTAGTAAGTTCCTTGTGTCATTTTCATCATTTTTTTTCTTCTTATTTTCAGTCTCTTCTTCTTTTTCTTCTTTTCTTTCTTTCGGAACAGATTAGTTAAAATATGAATTAGGTTTTGATTGGAATTAATAACCGTCAGTTTGATTTTAGTTCCTATCTTTGTGAATGTTGTTAGTCAATCTTAGGAATAGTTTAAATTTTCGAACCTCTTAAATGTGGTTTGTTGTCTGATTTTGATAGGAAATACCAGACTTGAATTAGCTTAATCTTTAGAATTTGTGAATCCCTAATTAGATTTTGGCTAAAAAGCCCGGATTGGGTTTATTTGGACCCATTAACTTGGGTCAATTAGACCCAGGTTCTGTCTGGCTCAAGGGGTAATTCACAGGATCCTAAAGGGTAGTTTGGGGAATTTGGACCCTCAATAATTAAAATAAAGTCTGCAAACAGAGGGGTAATGATGCAATACTGAACTGAAAAAAGGAAAAGGAATGAATTAAAAATAAAAAACGGATTACTAGTGGATTGACACCCTGTTAAATGCCTTTTAGGAGTTGGAAAGTAGATAACATGGGGGTAATAATAATAGGTATAGAGGTACAAGTGTAAAAGGAAGAAAAAAGGCTGGAAAGGTATAAGGGCTGAGGTATAAATAAAGAGGTCGGGGCCTGATAGAAAGGAGGAGATTTTAGACTAAGATCCCTAAAAATTGAGAGCTAAAAACCTGAGAAATACTGAGATACAGAGATACATATTGAAAAAGGGGATTTGAATACACACATATATAGGGTACAAGAACAGAGTTTTAGGTTGAGGATAGACATCTTTAATACACAGAGTGAATTATGAAAAAATCCAATAGGGCTTGAGGAGAATTCTGCAAAAAAATAGAAAACGAGCTGAAAGTCTTAGTAAAGATATTATTCCATTAGATTTTTCTGTGGTTTTCAAAACTTCTTTTATTGTCGAACAATTCTTGAGTTTCCCTGGGGTAAAAATGGATGGAATTCAAGTCATTAAATCATAATTTGAGGTCTCCTGGATCAGTGTCCATTTAAAACTAGTTCAATCTTGGGTTTGAGCTGGTGATGTTAAGATTGCTTGCTGCTGCTATCTACTGCTTCCTCACTTCTGTTTCCTTTTTCATTCCCAGGTACATGTCTTGAAACCTGCATAATGTGATCTTCAAGTTGTTGGAAATGAAAATGGAAGTTGAAAAATTTGATATTCCTATTGAATCTTCTTTTCCATGTAAATCCTAGCTTGCCATTTTAAATGATAGTATTGTTTAAAGTTAATATATATAATGTGTGGATCCTGTTAGTTAGATTCAATAGTAGCTTATATGGTTTAAAGGGAATTTGCAATTACAAATCTCACAGGTGCAACAACTGCTGTAGATACGGAATTGGTAGTTTACTAGAAATGCATTTTTGTTGTGACAGTTAACTTCTTAGTACTCATGGGGCTTGGGAATTATTAATATGATTGTATGCTATATAATAACATGGTATTGAATTGCAAGTGTTAAGAGGCTTGTTATTATGTTAGATCTCATAATGGAAAGCAGGGTCTAGTGTTTGTTTCAACTGAAAGATGTTAGTTTTAAAACTGAATTTGATGTTAGATGGATAATTGGAATCTGAGATTTGGATCAAAGGTATTAATCATGCCAAACTATAGAGTGATTTCGTATTCAGGAGAGAATGAAGTTTATGTTTTTTTTGAGAATTTGTACAGTCGCTAATTAACTGCTTGATGTACGTATGCAAAATTGATAAATGTTTAGATAATTCCATACAGTTCTAGTTTTGGGTTCGTGTATATATCGTCAGTGTTTAACTTGAAAGAGCTATAGATTTGAGGTTCAATTTCTCACCTCTTTTTCACTGGTTTATGGTGTTTCATGTTTATGTAACCCTTTAAAGTTATTTTGGAACTATTCTGTCATGCCTCTTGATATCCAGTTAGTCACTATAACAGAAGGTCATAACAATTCAATTTTGTACTCAAATAAACTTAGGATTTTCAACTCTTAATTTCTGTGAAATATTCTCTTGATTGATAGTGGTTAAAGTGAGTTTCCTCTGTTGAGTTTACGGAATGTCCGATGAGTCTAAATCATATTATCATTCAGTTTCCCTCACGTGCTAATTAACTCATTAGGTAAGCCTCAGTGTTTCACTAGAATGATTTGGCAAATATTTGTACATTCAAGAGAGAATTTGAGTTGTGCTACTTGGGTATCATATTTTTATATACATATAACTTGAATAAATATGATGGCTGGTTACTTAGTTCAATTCATTTGCGCTTAGGTATGAGCTTCTATTTGTTAATTATGTCCCACTTTGATAAGACATTGTGAGTGAATGTACAATTTTGATATAGATTAATTTGCGTTGTTCCCTCCAGGAGTCCGTGGGACTTTGTACGTAATTTGGACTTGGGACATTTTTCTTTTCTTCCATAATTCTTATCCAAAATCAATGACTTGGTAATAATCCAAAATAGTCTATAAAAAAAATAATTCATGAATATCCGTAGTTGGTTTTAGTTAAGTAAACCCTAGGCGTGCCATGCCAAATAAAATCTTAAAAGCATGACCCTCATTTAATGTTTTCATCCTTAGAAATTGAGGCGCGCCATTTAGCGAATTTTCCATGGCCTTCGCAAACTTGAAAATGTGTAGTTGCTTTAGGCGCGTATTGTAATTACCTACTTTCCTAAACTCGGGTACATATTTATGTGACCCAAATTCAAATTTCAACGATGCAAAAATATGTTAAAAATTACGGGTGCATTTATGTAACGTGGCTCGAGACATGTTTTAATAATGCTGTAATTTTCTCTAAAGAAAAATGAATAAAAGCGGTTAAAAAGTAAAATTGCACATAGGTTCAAAATGTATTAAAATCAGATAATTAAGTCAAATATTACGGTTGAGCGACCATGCTAGAACCACGGAATCCGGGAATGCCTAATACCTTCTCCCGGGTTAATAGAATTCCTTACCTGAATTTTTAGTTCGCGGACTGTTAAACAGAGTCAACTTTTTCCTTGATTCAGGATTTGAACATATCTCCCAAGTGGCGACTCTGAATCTTTTAATAAATAAATTTCATTTCGATTATCCTTTAATTGAAAAAACTCCCTTTATTATATCCCTTCAGGGGTGTAGTAAAAAAAGAGGTGTGAGAGCACATTCTACAGGCAAATTGTAGGTAGTTTGATGTATATTACTGCTATAAGACCTGACATCATGTATGCTGTAAGTATCATAAGAAGATACATGGAGAGCCCAACTGAAATTCACCTATAGCTGCTAAGAGAATCCTCTACTACTTACAGGGAACTAAAGATTTTGTTTTGTTCTACAAGAAGGGTGAAAAATCTGATTTGATCGGTTTTACTGACAGTGATTATGCAGGAGATCAAGACGACAGAAGGAGCATTCAGGTTATGTTTTTATGTTAGGTACGGGGGCTATTTCTTGATCTTCTAAGAAGCAATCAATTGTCACTTTGTCAAGTACCGTAGCTGAATTTATTGCTGCTACAACTTGTGCTTGTCAAGCTATTTGGTTAAGGAGAATTCTTGAAGAATTGAAATTTAAACAAGAAAAAGAAACTACAATGTTCTGTGACAACAACTCTGCCATCAAGTTGTTAAAGAATCCGGTGCTACATGGAAGAAGCAAACACATTGACGTGAAGTACTATTTTGTCACGACTCCAACCCGGTCGTGATCGCGCCCAGCACACCACTAGGCAAGCCCGACCTTGTTACGATAATTCCCGATACTTAAGCAGCTTTCAGATAATAACACAGGGGAAAAATATTAACATATTATATTAAAAGTCTAGAAATACTGACGAATGGTGCGGAAAGCAACCAATAATACGGAACATAGTCTAGCTAGGACCCGGTGTCACGAATCTGAGCCTCTAAATACATAGTTCCAACCTACTACAGTGTCTGTCTAAAAGTAGAAATGCGCAAACAAAAAAAATAAGAATAGAAGGGAGGAATCCAAGGCTGCGAACGCCGTGCAGCTACCTCGAAACTCCCTGAAATATCTCTGCTCGACCAGACCAGATCTACTTAGCCTGGAAAGAACCTGGATCTGCATGCAAGGTGTAGGGAGTAAAGTGAGTACTCCGACCCAGTGAGTAATAAATATAAATACAGGCTAAAAGTAAGAAATCACAGAAATAATCAAAGTAAACTAAACCCAATGATACAGTAATAAGGGAAAGTTAACAACATAACTACAGCTAATGAGTCAAATGCATGAATGCAATGCAATGGATATGATGGTACATTCCAGTACCTACTGCGGCGTGCAGCCCGAGCCATCCATATTATTTATCGTCGACAGCGCTCACTGGGGGTGTGTACAGACTCCGGAGGTGCTCCTACAGCCCAAGCGCAATAACAAGCCATCTCGTGGCATCAATTAAATTCCTGGTCAGTCATTGTTACCTGACAAATTTACATCATACAGTGTCATTGTTACCACTGCTTCAAGTCATATCATACAGTGTCATTATTACCACTGTTTCAAGTCACATCATACAGTGTCATTGTTACCACCGTTTCAAAATCACTGTTGCGACGCACAGCCCGATCCATGCTCAGTCCAGAAATCAACATAAGCCCCTTGGGCATTTGTAAATCAGTAGTTCCCAGCCCGAAATATCATTTAAAATATCATTTGAGTTTTCAAAACTTAGAAGTATGGCTGAGTTTGCAAAACAGTATTTAAAACGTTAGACTGAGACCAAATGATATGCAAAATATGCTAAAAACAGTAATATCAATCCCCGAAGGATTCTACAGGTCAGCACAAGGCCCCAAACATGGCATCAAGCCCAATTAACATAAATAAAGTATGTGTCTCAATCACCAATATGGTAGAAATACCACTCGAGATGGACCAAGTCACGATCCCCAATAGCAAACGACCCCGCACTCGTCATAGAATGCGTGTCACGCTTCGATATAGCGTTACGATGTGAAAGTCCGGGGTTTCAAACCCTCAGAACAGCATTTACATCTATTACTCACCTCTAGCCGGCCAAAGACTAACTCGCAATGCCCTTTCCTCTCGAATCGACCTCCTCACATTTCGAATCTGGCCAAAACTACAACGAATACATTACAATAGGCTAAGGGAATATAACACAATCGAAAAGACTCGAAAAATATCGAAAAATATCGAAAATCACGAAATTTGCAAAAACCCGAGCCCCGAGCCCACTTCTTGAAAGTCAGAAATTTTTATACTAAAATGTTTCTTATCTCACCAGAGTCTGTACATATCAAATTCACAAGAATCGGAGTCCATTTGACCTCTCAAATCCCTAGTTAAAACTATCTTAAGTTCCCAGCCCTAACCTCCATTTTTAACCTTTAATTCCTTGGGTTTTTCAGTGTTAATACATGATTTTTCACCAAAATGACATATTTTAAGTCCAAGAACCCATACCTGATGAAAGCTCTCGAAACCCTCTTCAAAATCACCCAAAACCCTCTTAGTCCGAAGTGGAAATGTTGTGTTCTTTCAAAAATTCGCGAAGGTAAAATTAAATGCTTCTGCCCGGTCCTTTTCTCTTCTGCGACCAAAATACCGCTTCTGCGGTTACCGGTTCTGCGGCCTTTCCACCGCTTCTACGGTTTTCCTTAAATCACCCAGGACCGCTTCTGCGGTGACCGCTTATGCGAACTCTAGTCCGCTTCTGCAGAAAATGCCAGAACCCCAAAACCGCACCTGCGACCTTCCCTACCGCATCTGCGGAACCGCCTCTGTGATCCCTTTTTCGCAGATGCGGAAATACCAGTTACCAGCAATCTTAAAATATGCCAAAACTCCAAAACTCTCCGTTTAACCACCCGAACTCATCCCGAGGCCCTCGGGACCTCAACCAAAAACACAGATGTGACCCAATACCTTACTCAAACTTGCTTGAACCGTCAAAACACTATTTAACACCAAAATCATCAAATTTCATCAAATCAAAGCCTAAGTTCAACCAAAACTTCTGAAACTCACATTCGATCAAAAACCCGACCTAAACACCTCTGATTCAATTGAAATTTTGCACACACATCCCAAATCACCTAACGAAGCTACTGCAACTCTCGGAATTCCATTTCGACCCTTGGGTCAAAATCTCACCTATCAACCAGATATCGCCAAAATGCTAACTTCGCCAATTCAAGCCTAATTCTACACCGAACCTCCAAAATCATTTCCGATTGAGCTCCTAAGCCTCAAATCATCCCCCGAAGCTAACTGAATTACCGGAAATCACATCCGAGCCCTCTAACTCACACTTTAACGTCTGGTTGACTTTTCCAAACCAAGCCTTCTTTAAAGAGACTATGTGTCTCATTTCCTACCAAACCCAATCCGAATCAACTCCAACTCACCAAACGCAGATAATGAGACATGAAGAAGCATAAAATGGGAAAAATGGGACGGAAACACATGAGACGACGAGCCGGTTCATCACATATTTCTTGCGAGATCTCAACAATGAAGGAACATAGAGCTAACATATTGCCGTAATGAAGACTTGGCAGATATTTTCACTAAATCTCTCAAGTTACTTTCTTTCCAAAATTTGAGAAGATTGCTGGGACTTTGCACCATGGAAGAACTCAAGAAATTGAAGATAAACTGAAGCTTGAAAGCTTTTAGTTTAAGGGAGGGTGTTAGTAAATAAAACTCCTACTTTTTAGGTTTGTCCTAGTCCTTAGGAAGTAGTTTAATGTGGTTTTTGTTATCTAGTTTTTAGGAGAAAACTTTGCGGCGTAGATCCTAATTTTTAGCTTAAGTTTGATATGTTTTTCTATTATAAGAAGACTGTAGTTGCAGCATTGTACTCAATCGGTCAAGCAATTTCTTTCACGTCTATTGCCTCTTTCTCTGCTCTATTTTTCATTTATAAATCTTCATCCTTCACTGATCAGTTTTCTATCAAAATATACTACACGAGTTCGAATTAAGGATTTTCTTTATGATCATTCATCGGATGTCCCCAAAGGATCAAAGCAGTTCAATTTAGGATTCACTAGATTGCTCGCTATTCACTACGTAATAAGACTATATAAGTGAAGGACTTTGATCATCATTTGGACTTTCTGCAAATAATAACTACCATAGAATTATGACTCAGTTTATGATCTTTTTCTTTTTAATGAAAGATTCTGTTCCTTTCCTATACTTTACTCAAAGTTTTTGAAGAATATATTACTACTAGAAAATGGCTATTTTGTGACTACCAAAACGGTCAAAAAATGTTAATTTTAAACTATATTCAGACCGAAAAGTCGTAATCGCAAAATAGTTGGTATGAACTAGTTTGCGATCAAATTCGTCCGTAATTTGCGACTACAGCGGTCGCTAAGGCAAAATAAAAAAACGACTAATAAATGTGGTAAAGTTTCCGACTGACGCGGTCACAAGCATGTTAAATTAAATTTTAATTTTATATTAACTTTCTCACTACTTCGATCGCAAACGGTATGCAGAATTATAATATTATTTAATTTTATTTGAGTTTTTTCACTACTGTGGTCGCAAATCTAATTTAAAATTATTTATTTATTTGTAGCTACGACTACCGTGGTCGCAATTATAATATAAAACTATTTATTTATGTATATTTTCAACTATAGTAGTCGCAGATGTTCCTGAATCGGGAATATTTTGATGCATTTTACGACTACTATGGTCGGAAATAAGTCAGAAAATCGGGAATTGTTTACCAAATTTCAGCACTTTTAAAGCAGTACCACCTACCAATTCAAATATACAACAACCAATTAATTCACCATGCTAACCAATCAATCCACCATTGAAACTAATCAAATCCATAAAATGCAAAACATAAATATTTGTAACTAAAACATCCAAAAAGAGTTGAACATTTTGTCACCAATCAATCTAGTCTAAAATATTACAATCATAGTCAAGTATAAATATTACCAAGTCTAAACATCCAACTACAACAAATAATAATATCTCAAACATCATGACCATAACAAACTAAAACTCATTATCCCCGCCATCCTCGCCATTCAAAGGACCAAATGGACGTCCGCTCATATTGATCTATCATGATTCCTTAGTTCCTATCACTGACATATTGATCTATCATTATTCCTTCACTATTCATAATTTTTCCCTAAACCTACTCCTGAATTTAAATCTGGCCCTTTTCATCATATCCAAAACACTCACACCAATTTCATTCAATCTTTACAGCAAAACATTTTTGTGACGACCCAAAGGGTCATCACTTGTTTTCTTAGTAATTCCGAGCTTTCGAGGCCTTGAAAACCTTACTTTTAATTGTCTCGATTTGCATGTACAGTCCGGGCGCGCAGCCGGAAAGTCTTTATGTTGAAATATATGAATTATGTGAAAAAATTTGAAGAATTTTGATATTAATATGATTAAAGTTGACCTTGGCCAACATTTTTGTAAACGGACACGAACCCGTGATTTGATGATTTTGGAAGGTCCTTAGAAAAATATAGGACTTGGGCGTATGCCTGGAAGTGAATTTCGAGGTCCCAGGCCCGAGAAATAAATTTTTCCGTGAAATTATCTTCTGAAAATGTTTAAGAAAAATAAAAATGAAATTTGATCAAAAAGTAATGGTATCGGGCTCGTATTTTGATTCCGATACTCGGTACAGGTCATATTTGTTGTTTAAGCGCTTCCTGTAAAGTTTGGTTGAAAACGGACGACGTTTGACATGTTTCGGCCTTAAATTGGAAAATTTGGAAGTTGATGAAATTTGAAAGATTTCTTGGATTTAAGGCTCAATTCATTGATTTTAATGTTATTTTGGCGATTTGATCGCTCGAGCAAGTTTGTATGACATTTTTGAGTCAGTGTGCATATTTGGTTTGGAGCACCGAGGGCTCGGGTGAGTTTCGGATAGGTATCGGGGTGGTTTTGGACTTAGAAAATATGCAGAAAACCACCCTAGCCATTTCCTCTACGCGTACAACAAACCCCAAACCTCAGCCATTTCATCCCAAAACATGTGGGACCGGTGTTGTTCAACTTGTTTTCTTCCCATTTCTCAAACTCCGGACCCCAACCTGTAAGACCCAAAACAGAACAGAAACGGGATTTTCATCCCATTTCTCAAACTCTCTCCTCTCCACAACTTTTGGGAAATTTTTGGAGCGATTCTTCATCAAACTTTCTTGGGTAAGTGTTGTTCAACTTGTTTTCTTCAACTTCCATTAATATTATTCAAATTCTTAGGCTTGAACATGTGAAAATAGGTAGAAAATTAGAGAAATTGGGTATAGTTAGGGTTTTCAAAGAATTGATGATTTAGACCTTGTTTTGGGGTCAAACTTGGGAACAAATTATATATTTGGACTCGTGAGGTTATGGGTGATTGGGTTTTGGTCCGAGCCTCGAGTTTGGACCATGTGGGCCCGGTGTCTAATTTTGGAATTTTTGGAATAATGCAAGAAAATTCATATTTAAGCTATGGGACGTTGCCATTGAGTCTTTATTGATATTATTAAATTGATTGTGCCTAGATATCAGTGTATTGGAGGTGGAACCTCGAGGTAAAGCAATAGTTGAGGATTAAGTGGATTTTAAGGCTTGAGGTAAGTGTTTGGTTTAACCCTAGCTTGAGGGAATAGGAGTTGAGTATTGTTGCTAATTGCTCTGTGATCGAGTACGATGTATAGGCATGGTGATGAGTATCTATACATTGATGTCTAGCATGACCGTGAGTCCTTATAATGTGATTATCATGACTTGGCCGTGAACTCCGTATTTATTAGAGGATTTCTAAACGTTGTGAATAACATGTGAACGGTAAAATGATTAATTGATTCTTGGGAGCATTGGCTCAAATTGTGATATGAATATTGAAGGCATACAAATTGACTTGATTAATTAGAGCGTTGGCCCAAAATAGAAGAGTGAATTATGAGATGAGGAAAAGTAAGAAAGCGTTGTTAATTATTCCCTTGCCGGGACATTTGGTTGAGCTTGTTCGATTCCTTCCCTTGCCGGGATTTTGTCAATATTTGCTTATTTTTATGTCCCTTAATTGTGACTGTTGTTTGGGAAGTCAGACTGTTAAATGATATTGAGGATCGGGTTGCACGCCGCAACAATGATATATGAGGATCGGGTTGCACGCCGCAACAATGATACCTAATAAATAGTATGGGTCGGGTTGCACGCTGCAACAATAATATATGAGGATCGGGTTGCGCGCCGCAACAACGATACCTGATAAATGGTATGGGTCGGGTTGCACGCCGCAATAGTGGTAGTTGTGGATCGGGTTGCACGCCGCAACAATGGTAATGATGGACCGGATTGCATGCCGCAACAGTTGTTGACACTATGTGTTTATATTGAACATTGTTTCCTTGATTATTGTGAATCTAAGCTGCTTTAGTTGTTATTCGGGATTTCTGTTATTTATGTTATCTCCTCATAGTATGTTTCCCCCTCCCATATTGTTACTTGTTTGGTATTTCATTTTCGTTGTATATTTATAACTGCATAGGTTTATGTGGTGTCCGGTCTAGCATCGTCACTACTTCGCCGGGGTTAGGCTGGACACTTACCAGCACATGGGGTCGGTTGTGCTGATGCTACACTTCTGTGCATTTTTGCACAGGTCCACATTTTGAGCAGTAGCAGCAGTAGCAGTAGTGCGGGAGCAGGCTTTCATTATCACGAGACTGAGGTAGCCTTGCAGGCGTCCGCAGGCATCGCTTCCTTATGTTTTTCTTATTTAACTGCTACCTCATTGTTTCAAGACAGACAGTTGTTATATTTCTTTCAGACCTTTGTGTTTAGTTTATTTTAGAAGTTCGTGAGTAATGTGACACCAAATCTTGGGTAGAGGCTATATTTGACTGTTCCGCATTTTGATTTGTAATTATCAGACAAACTTTTGCTATTGTTCTTAATAGTTTTAATGTTCTATATTGATTCTATAAACTGTTGAAAATAATTGTTTAGAATGGAAAAGGTACTTAAGTTGGCTTGCCTAGCTACCACGAGTAGGCGCCATCACGACTCTGATGTTGGGAAATCTGGGTCGTGACAAGTTGGTATAAGAGCTCTAGGTTACATAGGTCTCACAACTCATGAACAACTTTAGTAGAGTCAGAGGAATCGGTACGGAGACGTCTGTATTTATCCCCCAGAGGCTACAGAGTTAGGGAAAATTTCACCTTCATTCTTTCTTCTCGTGCGGTTTTATTTCTCAAAGCTAATTGAATTTCTACTCTTGTCTTCCCACGAATGGCGAAGTCACGTACCGCTTCTTCAGCCGAACAATGGCACAGGCCAGCGATAGATCAATTATGCCTTCAGAAGTTTGGCAGAGGTCGGATAGGTTTCACCAAACTCTTCGCTACCACCTTCAGCGGTGCATCCTTTGAGAACCCCCACGAGATTTTTTCTTGACCGCTGCTAGGAGGTATTGCATAACGTGGGAATAGTTGGGAATAGTTGAAAGCGAGGGGGTTGATTTTATTGTGCTTCGGATGGCAAATATAAGTAGTGGAATGATAATTTAATTACCAAACCAGTTGTGGTTCCAACGGAAGATATAGACGTATCAAGAGATCACCTAATGAATCATGCAAGAGTTCAACGTACCTTGACGTCTGGTTGATTTATTTGAGTTGTGAAGGACTAATATTGTGGATTATCGGATGTTGTGACTTTGACTTAGCACCAAATGGGGAATTCCACTATTAGTGAATGGACTGTATGGCCATGTGTTATGTCAGTTTTGGCTTGGAATGTATATATATGGTACGGAAAGGTCCCCCAAATAATTTATACATATTTAAGGTTTGGTACTTTGCAGGGGGTAAGAATTGCCCCCAAAGAATAATGAAGAGTATATAAATAAATGGGGTAGTTCAACAGTGTCAAGGCAACATAGCAAAAGAGGAAATTGGCTGTTGGTGTTTGTGACAAGCCTATGAAGAGGGCAGACTGGCCAATGCAACACTACCTACTCAACTCTATTTTAAGAAATGTTTTGAAGGAGTTTACCTCCCGAATTCTCTGCAATATGTGGTATATGTGATCTGAACGGTTGTGCCAGGTCACCATGACAGTGTCCGAATATGTCATCAGGTTCAATAAGTTAGCTGAGCCTCAAAGGAATTGTAGTGAATGTGGTAGATTGGAGAAATATAATTTATGAAAGCACTCAGGCTACGTGCCCCGTTGCAGCCAATACTCAAGTTACATGACCAGCCAGAGGTAGGGGTCAGGATGTTAGAGGTGGAGGTGAGACTCCTAGAGGTGGAGACCCAGCCGTTGATATAATTTTTATGGTATGGCTGAGGTCACTATACCAGATGGTGTCATCACATGTACAATTCTGATCGTTATAAAAAGGATATTTCTCCTTAATTTGATTTGGTTTTGGAATATTCACATTGGGCTATTATATGGATATAGTTATCCCTATTATTATGTGTTGGTCACTAAGAATATCTATGAGGATAAAAGTGACTTTATACTACTTACTACAGTGGGTTTTGATGTAATGTCGGGATAATTGATTTCAATTGTCAATTATATGCCCTATCGGTATGAGGGTTCATTTTATGTTGTGATTTTCTTTGACGGATATTTATTGAAAAGAAGAAAGAAAGGAAATGAAAGATTTCAGTTGGTATAATGTGCAAATACTTGTGATTCAGAGTTGAGGATGAGATCCTCAATTTTTTTTTATATAATGTAAAATATTTTGAACCGAGCTAGAAGCTGCGGTGGATATTATATAAGGACAAGGTCCTGGCAGTGAAAAGTTTATGTGTTTAAAATTTCTCTTTT
This sequence comes from Nicotiana glauca, assembly GCA_026770625.1. Lineage (NCBI taxonomy): Eukaryota > Viridiplantae > Streptophyta > Magnoliopsida > Solanales > Solanaceae > Nicotiana > Nicotiana glauca. Next base: position 105,167 of record MU673699.1, on the reverse strand, counting down.
ATGAAAATAAAAAAAAATAATAAAAAAAAATCTTGTACCATATTTTAAATGGGAGTCATGCCTATTAGGCTTATTTGACAATTCTTGTATAATTTCTATTCATACTTAGCCATTTCTGTTTTTGATATATACTTTATGGTGCGTTGTCGGGTTGTGGAAATATTGCTAGGAGTTGTTTTGGTATCACACTGACAGGTGGATAGGCCCAATTACAGGGGAGACTCTGCCGAAATTTCTGAAAAACTTGGGAGTTAGGAGAATTTGGAATATTGAGATGTGCAAATAAAGAGATAAGTTACATTATGGGTTCCTAGCCATGTCTTTTGGGCTGACAAATGCCCCAGCAGCTCTTATGGATTTGATGAACCAAGTGTTCATGCCTTATTTAGACTTGCTCGTGATAGTCTTCATTGATGACATATGGATGCACTCCCACAGT
>MU673699.1:72762-103824 GCA_026770625.1 Nicotiana glauca | reverse complement strand
GCCATGTCTTTTGGGCTGACAAATGCCCCAGCAGCTCTTATGGATTTGATGAACCAAGTGTTCATGCCTTATTTAGACTTGCTCGTGATAGTCTTCATTGATGACATATTAATATACTCCCACAACCAGGAGGAGCATGAGCAGCACCGCAGAATCGCTCTTTAGACTCTGAAAATAATCAACTATATGCAAATTTTTAAAGTGTAAGTTCTGGTTGAGTTTAGTTGCATTTCTGGGTCATATTGTATCAGCAGAGGGTATTCAGGTTGATCCGAAGAAGATTGACACAGTCAAGAACTGGCCTAGACCAACATCAGCCATAGAGATCCAGAGTTTCTTGGGATTAGCAGGTTATTATCGGTGGTTTGTGGAGGTGTTTTCATCTATTGCAACCCCGATGACCAGATTGACCCAGAAAGGTGTCCAGTTCGAATGGTCAGATGAATGTGAGGCGATCTTTCAGAAGCTCAAGACAGCCTTGACCACAACACCGCTGTTGGTTTTGCCCACAGGTTTGGGACCTTATATTGTCTATTGTGATGCTTCCTGTATTAAGTTTGGTGCAGTATTGATGCAGGATGGCAAGGTCATTGCCTATGCTTCGAGGTAGTTGGAGATTCATGAAAAGAACTATCCAGTGCATGACCTGGAGTTAGCAGCGATTGTTCACGCATTAAAGATTTGGAGGCATTATTTGTATGGCATGGCATGTGAAGTGTTCACCGATCACAAAAGCCTTCAGCACCTGTTTAAACAGAAGGAATTGAATTTGAGGCAGAGAAGGTGGTAAGAATTGTTGAAGTATTATGATATCACCATTTTATATCACCTGGGGAGAGAAAATGTAGTGGCCGATGCTTTGAGCAGAAAGTCAGCCAGTATGGGCAGTCTTGCTTATATTCCGGTCAGTCAGAGGCTGCTTGCCTTGGATGTTCAAGCCTTAGCCAACCAATTTGTGAGGTTGGATATTTCTGAGCCTGGTCTAATACTAGCTTGCACGGTCTCTCGCTCTTCATTATTGGAGCGTATCCGCGATCGGCAGTTTGATGATCCTCATTTATGTGTCCTTAAAGACACGGTTCAGCGAGGAGGTGCCAAGCAGGTCACCTTAGATGCTAACGGAGTGTTGAGATTGCAAGGGTGAATTTGTGTGCCAAATGTTGATGGACTTCGAGAATCGATTTTTGAGGAAGCTCACAATTCCCGGTATTCCATTCATCTAGGCGCAACAAAGATGTATCAGGATTTGTGTCAATATTATTGGTGGCGTAGAATGAAAAAGGATATTGTGGCATATGTAGCGTGGTATTTGAACTGTCAATAGGTTAAATATGAGCATCAGAGGCTTGGTGGTTTATTTTAGAGAATTGAGCTTCCCGAGTGGAAGTGGGAGCGGATCACTATGGACTTCGTTACTGGACTTTTGTTGACCCAGAAGAAGTTTGATGTAGTTTGGGTCATTATTGATAGGTTGACCAAGTCAGCGTATTTCATTCCTGTGGCAATCAACTATTCATCCGAGAGGTTAGCTGAAATTTATATTCGGGAAATTGTTTGCCTTCACGGTGTGCCGGTATCTATCATTTCGGATCGAGGTACACAGTCTACTTCATGTTTCTAGAAAGCAGTTCAGCGAGAGTTAGGCACCCAGGTGCAGTTAAGCACAACATTTCATTCTCAGACAGATGGGTTGTCCGAGCGGACTATTCAGATATTGGAGGATATGCTCCGCACTTGTGTCATTGACTTTGGAGGTTCGTCGGGTTAGTTCCTGCCTTTAGCAGGGTTTACCTATAAAAACAGCTATCAATCAAGCATCCAGATGGCTCCTTATGAAGCTTTGTACGGTAGACGACGTCGGTCTCCTGTTGGATGGTTTGAGCCGGGAGAGGCTCGGTTGTTGGGTACGGATTTAGTTTAGGAGGCCTTGGATAAGGCCAAGATTATTCAGGATAAGTTTCGTACAGCTCAGTCTAGGCAGAAGAGTTATGCAGGCCGCAAGGTTAGAGATATAGCTTTCATGGTTGGTGAGCGGGTATTTCTCTGTGTATCGCTTATGAAGGGCGTGATGAGATTTGGGAAGAAGGGCAAACTTAGCCCTAGGTTTATTGTCCCATTTGAGATTCTTGATCATGTGGGAAAGGTGGCTTATAAATTTGCTTTGCCACCTAATTTGTCAGTTGTGCATCCAGTGTTTCATGTATCCATGCTCTGAAAAAATATCACGTCGATCCATCGCACGTGTTAGATTTCAGCATTGTCCAATTGGGCAAGGATATGTCATATGAGGAGGAGCCGGTGGCTATATTAGACCAGCAGGTTCGACAGTTGAGGTCGAAGAGTTTTCCTTCGGTGCGTGTTCAGTGGAGAGGTCAGCCTCCTGAGGCATCGACTTGGGAATCCGAGTTTGATATGCGGAGCCGTTATCCTCATCTATTCCCTAACTCAGGTACTTCTTTCTTTTGTCCGTTCGAGGTCGAACGGTTGTTTTAGAGGTGGAGAATGTGACGACCCAAAGGGTCATCACTTGTTTTCTTAGTAATTCCGAGCTTCCGAGGCCTTGAAAACCTCACTTTTAGTTGCCTCAATTTGCGTGCACAGTCCGGGCGCGCAGCTGAAAAGTTTTTATGTTGAAATATATGAATTATGTGAAAATTTTGAAGAATTTTGATATTAATATGATTAAAGTTGATTTTGGTCAACATTTTTGGTAAACGGACACGGACCCGAGATTTGATGGTCCCGGAAGGTCTGTAGAAAAATATAGGACTTGGGCGTATGCCCGGAATTGAATTTCGAGGTCCCAGGCCCGAGAAATGAATTTTTCCGTGAAATTATTTTCTGAAAATGTTTAAGAAAAATAAAAATAAAATTTGATCAAAAAGTAATATTTTCGGGCTCGTATTTTGGTTCCGATGCTCGGTACAGGTCATATTTGTTGTTTAAGCACTTCCTGTAAAGTTTGGTTGAAAACGGACGTTGTTTGACATGTTTTGCCCTTAAATTGGAAAATTTGGAAGTTTATGAAATTTGAAAGATTTCTTGGATTTAAGGCTCAATTCATTGATTTTGATGTTATTTTGGCGATTTGATCGCTCGAGCAAGTTCGTATGACGTTTTTGAGCGAGTGTGTATATTTGGTTTGGAGCCCCGAGGGCTCCGATAAGTTTCGGATAGGTATCGGGGTGGTTTTGGACATAGAAAAATTGCAGAAAATCTGCAGCTAGCATTCCTTCATCGCGTTCGCGTCTCTCTGGTCGCGTTCGCGATGCTCTCCTCCCCCCTTCTTCGCGTTCGCGATCCACCCCTCGCGTTCGCATACAACAAACCCCAGACCCCAGCCATTTCCTCTACGCGTTCGCGGTGAAGGCTCCCGCATTCGTAGAGCCTGGCCTGCCCATTCTACGCGTTCGCTTAAGGCTCACGCGTTCGCGTAGTCTAACTGTGAAGCCCCAATTTTTTCTTCTACGCGTTCGTGACTAGATCCATGCGAACGTGATGCCCAGACCCGTCCAACCCTTTGCGAACGCGAAGGGCAAAATTTTTGCCCAGTGATTTAAGACCCAAAACAGAACAGAAACGGGATTTTCATCCCATTTCTCAAACTCTCTCCTCTCCACAACTTTTAGGTGATTTTTGGAGCGATTCTTCATCAAACTTTCTTGGGTAAGTGTTGTTCAACTTGTTTTCTTCAACTTCCATTAATATTATTCGAATTCTTAGGCTTGAACATGTGAAAATAGGTAGAAAATTAGAGAAAATGGGTATAGTTAGGGTTTTCAAAGAATTGATGATTTAGACCTCGTTTTTGGGTCGAACTTGGGAATAAATTATATATTTGGACTCGTGGGGTTCTAGGTGATTGGGTTTTGGTCCGAGCCTCGAGTTTGGACCATGTGGGCCCGGTGTCTAATTTTGAAATTTTTGGAATAATGCTATAAAATTCATATTTAAGCTATGGGACGTTGCCATTGAGTCTTTATTGATATTATTAAATTGATTGTGCCTAGATATCACTGTATTGGAGGTGGAACCTCGAGGTAAAGCAATAGTTGAGGATTAAGTGGATTTCAAGGCTTTGAGGTAAGTGTTTGGTTTAACCCTAGCTTGAGGGAATAGGAGTTGAGTCTTGTTGCTAATTGCTATGTGATCGAGTACGATGTATAGGCATGGTGATGAGTATCTATACATTGGTGTCTAGCATGACCGTGAGTCCTTATAATGTGATTATCATGATTTGGCCGTGAACTTCGTGTTTATTGGAGGATTTCTAAACGTTGTGAATAACATGTGAACGGTAAAATAATTAATTGATTCTTGTGAGCATTGGCTCAAATTGTGATATGAATATTGAAGGCATACGAATTGACTTGATTAATTGGAGCGTTGGCCCAAAATAGAAGAGTGAATTATGAGATGAGGAAAAGTAAGAAAGCGTTGTTAATTATTTCCTTGCTGGGACGTTTGGTTGAGCTTGTTCGATTCCTTCCCTTGCCGGGATATTGTCAATATTTGCTTATTTTTATGTCCCTTAGTTGTGACTGTTGTTTGGGAAGTCAGACTGTTAAATGATATTGAGGATCGGGTTGCACGCCGCGACAATGATATATGAGGATCGGGTTATGCACCGCAACAATGATACCTGATAGATGGTATGGGTCGGGTTGCACGCCGCAACAATGATATATGAGGATCGGGTTGCGCGCTGCAACAATGATACCTGATAAATGGTATGGGTCGGGTTGCACGCCGCAACAATGATATATGAGGATCGGGTTGCGCTCCGCAACAACGATACCTGATAAATGGTATGGGTCAGGTTGCACGCCGCAACAGTGGTAGTTATGGATCGGGTTGCACGCCGCAACAATGGTAAGGATGGACCGGGTTGCACGCCGTAACAGTTGTTGACACTATGTGTTCATATTGAACATTGTTTCCTTGATTATTGTGAATCTAAGCAGCTTTAGTTGTTATTCGGGATTTCTGTTATTTATGTTATCTCCTCATAGTATGTTTCCCCCTCCCATATTATTAGTTGTTTGGTATTTCGTTTCCGTTGTATATTTATAACTGCACAGGTTTATGTGGTGTCCAGTCTAGCTCGTCACTACTTCACCGGGGTTAGGCTAGACACTTACCAGCACATGGGGTCGGTTGTGATGATGCTACACTTCTGTGCATTTTTGTACAGGTCCATGTTTTGAGCAGTAGCAGTAGTGCGGGAGCAGGCTTTCATTATCACGAGACTGAGGTAGCCTTGCAGGCGTCTGCAGGCCCGGCGTCTCTTCCTTATGTTTTTCTTATTTGACTGTTGCCTCATTGTTTCGAGACAGACAGCTGTTATATTTCTTTCAGACCTTTGTGTTTAGTTTATTTTAGAAGTTCGTGAGTAATGCGACACCAAATCTTGGGTAGAGGCTATATTTGACTGTTCCGCGTTTTGATTCGTAATTATCAGACAGACTTCCGCTATTGTTCTTAATAGTTTTAATGTTCTATATTGATGCTATAAACTGTTGAAAATAATTGTTTAGAATGGAAAAGGTAATTAAGTTGGCTTGCCTAGCTACCACGAGTAGGCGCCATCACGACTCTGATGGTGGGAAATCCGGATCGTGACAATTTTGCTTCAGCAGCAAAACCAAGGGCTTAACTCAGAACTTAGTTTTTTAAGACCTATAAGAGGAATTTCAGTATACCATCAAAACCCTCCTCCTCATCCTACTTCACACTACCCAATACTTGGTTAGCAAACTTTTGACAATACTATTACTGCAGCTACGTTACCTATACGTTCTTCTGGTTGTTGTACTAATAATAACAATAGCAAAACAATGTCTTCCTCATCATCAAGAATCCCTTTTCAGTCATCCCAGAAATTTAATCATCAAGCAATCTTAGTGATGCTTAAACTGATAAATACCAATGCAAGTGACATTATTTGTTAATAAATTCAAAATTTTACTAGATGACTAAACCCACAAATATTCTAGGTTATAAAAAAGAGAGGAACTAACCGAGAAGAGGGGATTTCACAGATCTTCGCACTGATGCCTGCCTTCACCAACCACCGTTTGCCGCCGTGTCCAACCAGTATTTACCGCCATCAGTCGATGGTCAGTGGAAGAGAAAGTAGAGAGGAAAAAGATAGAGAGAGAGAGATCGCTGAATTGAGGAAAAAGAAATTGGGGAAATTGGGATCTGGTGTCTAATTTTTAATTTGGGTTTCCGACCACCGCGGTCTCAAAGTCCCAAATATATATATTTTTGTTTAAATTTTATATTTCCGACCGACACAGTCAGTTTATTTGGTCAATAATTTTTTTGACTTTTTACTTTGCCACTGAATTGGTCGCAAATGTAAAGGCGAGAAATTTCCACGTTCTTTTCCCACTACTTTAGTCGGAATAGCAGTCAATATTATTTTACGAAAATAGGTAATAAAATTAAAATTATTTTTCGACTACTTCGGTTGCAAATTTATTCGCGTTAGCGACCACTATATATTCAGTCGCAAATTTCGGTCAGAAAATAACATTTTCTGGTAGTGATATATATCGCTAAAGAAGAACAAGAGTCTTGTGTGGTTTAGACTTTTAGTTGTGATCTTAGACATATTTTTTTGTCAAACAATTTGCTAAACTTTTAATTAGTGTCAATCTAGTAAAACATGTACTAAATACTGTTGGGATTTTAAGTATATGATATGCTTAAAATAGAGTGAATGGAAAATGGAGGGAACAAAAATTTTAAAGTAAAATTTTAAGTTTCCCCTCTTGGCAAAGACACATTGTCCCATATTGGAAGAAGAAGATGTTTTTTATGGATATATAAGCAATTGCTCTTCTTCTAGCTCTTAAAGAGTTGAGAAGAAGAAAAGCCTCGCGTCGTCGTCGTCGCTCGCTCGGCATCGGCTTCGGTCAATTAATTGATTAATTTTCTAGACCAAATTTATTTGTTAATAATAAAATATTTATAGAAATGTTATTATATTAAGTGGTTGCTTTGCATAAACAGCCATTCTGAGGAGTTACACCTTTTCAGATTTCAGCCCAACTTTGGCTATATATACAAGACTATTCTGCTCAAAATTTCCGCACGATTTTCTGAGTTTCTCCTCCTTCTTCTGCATACTTTTAACATCAAACAAAGTAACAGTAAGTGTGATTTGCTATCGAACTTTGTGTTCGCTGAAACACTGGGGTTTGAATTACCACTACACCAGTGTGTAATTTGTTCTATCCTCGGAGGAAATAATCCACAACCTTGGGTACTAGGAGGGGATTAAATTCCTTAAGGAAACACTGTGAATTCAGTGGGCTTGGATTAAAATTTTATTTCTGTTTTTCATTTCTGTTTATGTTCATTTATATTTTTCAGAATTATTTTACAAATACAGTTTACTAACAAGCTTAAGGAATATAATATATTTTCTGTATTTGTGCTCACTCTTTCTGGAGAGTAAAACCTTTTGTGGTTTTGTACTCTATTGGAGATTAAAATCTACGTGATTTTAACGTTTGTGTCATTCTTTTACAGAAATAACTAATGATAATGTGAACCAAGTTGTTCCAATAGTGACTGTCAATGTCTTAACGAGCTGAACAACACCGGTAGCATTGGCACCGACGGAGAAACCCAAAAAAAATTTCGGGATTGATTTTAACCGTTGGCAGCAAAATATGTTCTTCTACTTGACTACTCTAAGTCTCCAGAAGTTCATCAAGGAAGATATTCCTCTGATGTCCGATGAAACTCCAGAGACTAAACGCTTTCTCGTGATTCAGGCGTGGAAGCATTCAGATTTTTTGTGCAAGAATTATATTCTAAGTGGGCCGAAGGATGCTTTTTATAACGTCTACTATGGCATGGAAACGTCAAAAGAACTGCAAATTACGCTTGAAAAGAAATACAAAATTAAAGATGCCGGGTTGAAGAAGTTCGTTGCTGCAAAGTTTTTGGACTACAAAATGGTAGTTAGCAAGTTTGTTACTACCCAAGTCCAGAAATTACAAGTGATTATTCATGAGCTCCTTGCTGAAGGTATAAGTAGAATTAATACTAGTGTTGGTAGTATTAATTTTATTATATTTACTAACAGAATTTTCATTGAAGGTCTTGTCATCAATAAAGCATTCCAAGTAGAAGTGATTGAGAAGTTGCCTCTGTTGTAGAAACACTTCAAAAATTATTTGAAACACAAACGCAAGGGAGATGTCCCTTGAAGATCTCATTGTTCGATTGAGAATCGAATAGGACAATAAAGCTTCTGACAAGAGAGACCATGGAAACTAAACAATCATGGGAGCAAATATTGTTGAAGAGAACAAAAGGAGGAAAAAGGCTTCTGGACCGAAATACAACCTAAGCAAGAAGCAGTTTATTGGAAATTGCTACAACTATGGAAAAGCCGAACACAAATCAACGGAATATCGTGCTTCGAAGAAAGACAAGAAGAAGGGTCAAGCAAACATAATTGAAAATCATGATCATGTTGATGACTTGCGTGTCATGCTTTCCGAATGCAACTTGGTAGGAAATCCTAAAGAGTGGTGGATTGATTCTGGAGACACTCGCTATGTTTGTACTGTTAGAGAAGCTTTTGCTACTTATGCTCCTCTTGGACCCGATGAGACGCTTTCAACGGGAAATGCTGCAAAGTCCAAGATTGAAGGATGTGGAAAGATATTTCTCAAAATGACTTCCGGCAAAGTGGTGATTTTGAACAATGTCCTTCATGTTCCCGAGATTAGAAAGAAATTAGTCTATGGTGGACTTCTTTCTAAGAATGGTTTTAAATGTGTATTTGTATCCGATAAGGTTGAATAAGTAAGGACGAGATGTTTGTAGGAAAAGGTTACCTCACCGAGGGCCTTTTCAAGCTGAATGTAATGGTTGTTGAAAATAATAATAATAAAATTTCAACGTCGTCTTACTTAGTTGAGTCAAATGAATTATGGCATATACGTTTGGGTCATGTCAATTATAAAACCTTGCGAAAAATGATTAATTTGGAAGTATTGCCTAAGTTTGAATGTGACAAATCAAACTGTCAAGTATGTGTGAAATCTAGGTATGTTAAACATCCTTATAAGTCAGTTAAAAGAAATTCAAATCCTTTAGACTTAATTCACACAGATATTTGAGACATGAAGTCAATACCATCTCGCGGTGGAAAGAAATATTTCATAATTTTTATTGACGATAGGACTCGATATTGCTATGTTTAATTACTTAATAGTAAAGATGAAGCAAAAGACGCATTCAAGAAATACAAAAATAAAGTTGAAATGCAACTTAACAAGAAAATCAAAATAATAAGAAGTGATAGGGGTTGTGAATATGAATCTCCTTTTGAACAAATATATTTAGAATATGGAATTATTCATCAAACAACGACCCCTTACACGCCCCAATGCAATAAGATTACAGAAAGAAAGAATCGTTCATTAAAGGAGATGATGAACGCAATATTGATAAGTTCTAGTTTGCCGCAGAACTTATGGGGGAAAGTCGTTCTTACGGCTAGACGAATACTAAATCGAGTGCTCCGTAGCAAAACACAATCCATCTCATATGAAAAATGAAAATGAAGGAAGCCCAACTTGAATTATTTTAAAGTGTGGGGGTGTTTAGCAAAAGTGCAAGTTCCTAAACCGAAAAGGGTAAAAATAGGACCGAAAATCGTTGATTGTGCTTTCATAGGATGTGTGACTAATAGTAAAGCATATCGATTTCTGGTTCATAAATCAGAAAATCCCGACATTCATAATAATACGGTTATAGAATCAGATAATGCTGAGTTTTTTGAAAATATATATCCGTACAAAAAGGAATGTGAGTCGATTGGTGAAGGATCTAAATGACCTCAGGAAGAAATAAAAGAAAGTACACTTAATCAGGAGGATCCAAGACGTAGTAAATGTCAAAGAATGTCTGCTTCATTTGGACCAGATTTTGTGACTTTTTTATTGGAAAAATGAGACTCAAACATTTAAAGAAGGTATGTCTTCTTTGGAATCATTATTTTGGAAAGAGGCAGTCAATAGTGAAATAGAATCTATACTGAACAACCATACATGGGAATTGTTTGATCTTCCTCCTGGAAATAAACTGTTGGGTTGTAAATGGATCTTTAAGAGGAAAATAAAAGATGATGGCACTATTGACAAATTTAACGCAAGACTTGTGGTAAAAGGTTATAGACAACGAGAATGTCTTGACTATTTCGATACATACTCTCCAGTTACAAGAATTACGTCCATACGAACGTTAGCAGCGTTAGCTGCAGTTTATGGTCTTGAAATTCATCAAATTGATGTTAAGACAGCCTTCTTAAATAGAGAGTTGGAAGAAGAAATTTACAGGGAACAACCTGAAGGGCTTGTGGTTCCAGGTAAAGAAAAGAAGGTATGTATACTTGTTAAGTCCCTTTACGGACTAAAAGAAGCACCCAAAAAATGGCATGCGAAATTTGACCAAACAATGTTGTCAAATGGTTTAAAAATAAATGAATGTGATAAATGTGTATACATTAAAAATTTTCCAAATCACATAGTCATTGTTTGCTTATATATGGATGATATGTTGATAATGAGTAATGACATTGCCAACATAAATGCGACTAAGCGCATGCTAACTAGGAAAATTGATATGAAAGACTTGGGAGTTGCTGATTTAATTCTTGGAATTAAGATCCATAAAACTTATCTTGGTCTGGCATTGTCACAACCTCATTATATTAAGACAGTACTTGACAAATTCAAGCACTTGGACTTTAAAGTTGCAAAGACTCCAATTGACGTGAATGTTGCATTAGCAAAGAAAAAAGGCCAAAGCGTATCACAATTGGATTATGCTCATGTGTTAGGTTGCTTAATGTACATCATGAATTGTACATGACCAGATATAGCCTGTCCTTTAAGTAAATTGAGTCGCTATACCAGTAATCCAGGTCAATCTCATTGGATGGCCATGAAACGGGTTTTTGGGTATTTAGTAAATACCCAGGACTTTGCTTTGCACTACATTAAATATCCTGCGGTCATTGAGGGATACTGTGATGTAAATTAGATCACCGGATTAACTGATTCCAAGTCCACAAGTGGATATATATTCACTATTGGTAGAGGAGCGGTATCCTGGAAGTCGTCCAAACAAACTTATATTGCCCGCTCTACAATGGAGGATGAATTCATAGCCTTAGATAAAGCCGGTGAAGAAGCTGAATGGCTCTGGAATTTCATTGGAAGATATTCTATTTTGGCCCAAATCTTTGGCACCAATATACATACATTGCGATAGTCAAGCGGCAATTGGAAGGGCTGTGAGCATTATGTATAACGGTAAATCTCGTCATATATGACAAAACATAAAACTGTTAGGCAATTACTCTCTAGAGGAATTATCACGATTGATTATGTAAAGTCAAGTGATAATGTATCGGCTCTACTTACAAAAAGCCTAACTAAAGAGGTAGTTGAGAAATCATCGAGGGGAATGGGACTGTGGTCGAGAACAAGTCATACTGGCGGTAACTCTACCTAGAAGACTGGAGATCTCAAGATCTAGGTTCAAAGAGATCAAACAAAGTTATTAATGACGATTCAAAATTGTCAACTAAACTTTTGGTCAATTCTCGTGACGAGACAATGTTCGGTACTAAGGATAAAACATTAAGACTTTTTAATGATTTCTAAATTTGATACGGGGTATATCAAATAGTGTATCTACGGGATGACACGCTTAGGAATCACCTATGTAAGTGTGAAGTGTTAGCCGCTTCAAGAAGAAATTTGTAAGGCCGGTTCTCTACGCACTTATGAAACCAGGCGGTGTTCATGGCTGAAACGAACACAACAATGAGAACAAAAGACGGTTAAGGGTTGGTTGTATGACTTGTGGTTGTCTAGGTATACACCAAAATTCGACGATTCAAAGATATCAAATCTACCGATTGACCGAGTATATCCGACATAAGTTCACTATGGAAAGTTCAAAGGGAAACCTACTTATCCAGATTCAATTAATCCTTGCTTGCGAATCACACAATTTTTCATGTATATTTTCGTGATATAGCCATTCCCCGTTCATGTGGGGGATTGATGGGATTTTAAGTATATGATATGTTTAAAGTAGAGTGAATGGGAATGGAGGAAAATGAAAATTTTAAGTGAAATTTTAAGTTCCCCCCTTGGCAAATGGACATTGTCCCATATTGGAAGAGGAAGAGATTTTGTATGGGTATATAAGCAATTTCTCTTCTTCTAGCTCTTAAAGAGTTGAGAATAAGGCAAGCCTCGCGACGTCATCGTCGCTCGCTCGGTTCGGCTTCGGCTTCGATTTCGGTTTTGGCTTCGACTTCGGATTTGGATTTGGTCAAATGATTGATTGATTAATTAATTTTTTGGACCAAATTTATTTGTTAATAGTAAAATATTAACAGAAATATTATTAAATATTTATTTTAATAACAGAATACTAATGTTAAAATAAATATTAATATTAAATTCAATTCATTTTTCAGTTGTGTAACTGAAAATTAAACTACCATCTTCAATTTTCTTTCTTTATTGTTGAGTAAATAGCCATTTATATTATGGCATTTATGTTGTGGCCGTTTGGCATAAACAACCATTCTGAAGAGTTGCACCTCTTCAGATTTCAGGCCAACTTTCGCTATAAATACAAGACTATTCTTCTTATAATTTTCATACGATTTTCTGAATTTCTCCTCCTTCTTCTGTATACTTTTAACATCAAACAAAGCAACAGTAAATGTAATTTGTTACCGAACTTTGTGTTCGTTGAAACACTGGGGTTTGAAGTACCACTACGCTAGTGTGTAATTCGTTTTATCCTGGAAGGAAATAATCCACAACCTTAGGTACTAGGAGGGGATTAAATTCCTTAAGGAAACACTGTGAATTCAGTAGGCTCGGATAAAAATTTTGTTCTGTTTTTCATTTCTGTTTATGTTCATTTATATTTTCCAGAATTATTTTACAAATACAGTTTACCAACAAATACTCGTCAGAGGTGTGTGATTGCACGGTTTAGGTTGTCCCCGCTATTTGAACAAGGACAAATTCCAAGGACGTTTTCACACTGGCCTTTGCCTCTTGCAGAAATATAAAGTAAGACTGCGTACAATAGACCCTTGTAGTCCGGCCTTTCCCCAGACTACCTTAATTTAAATTGTAGCATTATGAGTTCGAATCTCAATTATCTCATGTAAATGTTTTTTTCTTTTGATCTTTCCTGCTTTGTATAACTATATTATGTCTCGTTTTATATTTAAAAACATTGGTGATGGCTGGTCCAAGAAAGAATAAAAACATTGTTAACATTAGCAGAATAGGTCCACAACACTTTGGCTACGTAATTTCAAAGTCGTTCTCTATATGTCAAAGATGATAAAGATAACGCATACCAGATGCCGCATAATTACGACTATTATGTACTTGCTTTTATTCTACAGCTACATCGCTATTATTATATACATCTTTGGTACGTAAAAACAAAGGGGAATTTTTTTTCCGAAAAGGCATTTTATAAATTGATGTATCAGCTCAACAAACATCCTTTCCTATTTGCCTCTTTAAGAAAAAGAAATATTCTAGTTGTTAGCCTATTTTCCACTTCCCTATGGATAATTTATGCTTATCAATAAAGAATATTTCGTTCAATTGCAATATCAATCTATTATTTGCAGTCGTGTTCATGGTTTAAGTTGAACCCTGATTCCTCTATACGTGAAAAAATTGGGTCTAGTTTTAGTAAATCCAAAAACAATTGAATTGAGTTCTACTCGGCCATTTTTGATGTATTTCGTTGTTACGATCCGGAATTCCCATTTTTTGGATTGTGATAGCGCCTAACATTTCACTTGCTAGGCAAGCCAACGTTGGAGAATCTTTGAGCCAGTTTTAATCAATTCAAATAAGTAAAATCAATTAAACCGAAATAAAACTAAAACAAAGTATGAAGTGGCATAATAACCAATTATATCCAACTACAACCCGTATCTGGTGTCACAAGTGCACGAACTTCTAGAAGTTCTACAAATAAAGTCTGAAATAAATATAATTATCTCGAATGAAATGAACAGTAACTAAGGAAAGAGGAAGGAGACTTCAAGGTCTACGGACGCCAGCAGATCTACCTCGAGTCTCCAAATAAGCTAATCTGAGTTGATGAACCTCACGCACAGCTGGGACCAGTACCACAATCTGCACAAGACGTGCAGAGTGTAGTATGAGTACAACCCCAATGTACTCAGTAAGTGTCGAGTCTAACCTCGATGAGATAGCAACGAGGCTATGATAGGACACTCACGTAATTAAACCTGTACAAACGAGAATATATATATATATATATATATATATATATATATATATATATATATATATATATATATATATATATATATATATATATATAACATAACAAAAAATAGAGATTAAACACGTACTAGTGGGAGGGAAATGCGTAAAGGGGTACAAGATAATATAAATACAACAGGAAATGACAACATGAAACAATCAATAAACCTTCAACCAATAAAAATGGGTAAACACAATATATAAAGACTGCACGACATCACTCTTCCTACTTTACTCTTAACTCATCCTGAATCAATAATAATGGCACGATAACACTGTTCGTGCTTTTACTCTCAGTCTCTCCATAACATGATAAATATGGCATGGAATTAGCCTCCGTGCTTTTACTCTCAATTTCATCACCTTTCGTGCTTTAACTCTCTCTTTCTCATGATGTATAAATCAATAAATGAAATAATAATCAATACAATATTACCCTTTGTACTTTAACACTCCCCCCTCCTATGTAGCAATGAATATTTATAATATTTGGGAGAAAGAATAAGCAAGAATAAACCTTACGTCAACAACGGTTCTACAATACCGAACCTCAATTTCTAATTATGCTCAATTATCACAACCAGTTCATAAATGCGGAAAGAACAATCAATTAAGTAACAAACTAGTCTAAGCATGGATATCATAGTCAAAAAAGGAAATAAATCATAAGAGATAAGTGCTACCCACATGCTTTAACCCAACAACAATACATAAGTACTCGTCACCTCATATATATGTTGTACCTAACATTTAACATGTAGCAAATAGGCAAACAAGGCTTAATCTCTCAAGTCAAGGTTAACCACGATACTCACCTCGCTATAAAAATTAACTCAAAGCTCAATCATAATTTTGCCTTTCGAACAAGCCTCCGAGCCAACCAAATCTAGCAAATTATTAACCAACGATTCAAAATAAGCCATAGGAACTAGCCACAAATGAGAAAAGTTCAATTTAGTTCATTATTTAAAAAGTCAACTCCCGAGTCCGCTTGGTCCAAATCTAAAATTTGGACCAAAACCTAATTACCCATTCACCCCTGAGCCTGGTTATGCAATTTATTTTGAAAATCCGACCACAATTTAAAATCTAAATTTTAATTTTACAAAAATTCCTAATTTTAACCATTATCCCCAATTCCTACCATGGAAGAACAAAGATTAGAGCTAGAAATTAATGGGTGATATTATAAATGGAAGAAAATGAGTTAAAGTGTACAAACCTAAGATGATGTTGAGTTTTCTCTTCGAAATCGCCTTTAGGCCGCGCTCTAATGGAAGGTTTATGAAAAATGGGAGAAATCCCGTTTTGGGACCGTTTTAAATCACTGGCATCAGGTGTTCATCATGTTCGAGTGAAACCTAACACGTTCGCGAAGAGCATTGTCACGGCCCAAAATTCACTAGTCGTGATGGCACCTAACTCGACCGGCTAGGTAAGACAACTAACAGTCAATACAATCCAAATGAGATTTATAGGAAAACAGTGAAGAATTATCTAAACTTTTATTTAGTAACCCAAGGACTGGTAGTACAAATTATGAGCTTCTAAGAGTTTAAAATTTACAAAGCCGGTACAAATAAATATACGATCTGTTTGAAATTTACATAAACAAATTAGCAAAATCTAAAGCTACCTAGGACAAGTGGCAACCATGTTCCGGAATGCACGAACATCTTCAGAGTCAGCTTTCGACATCACCAGCAGCTCTGCTCCAAAATCTGCATGCAAGGTGCATAGTATAGTATGAATACAACCGACCTCATGTACCCAATAAGTACCTTGTCTAACCTCGTCGAAATAGTGACGAGGCGTTTTAGTTAAAAGATGCTCACTGGTAAAATTTGTACCATGAACTATCAATAGAACTATACTACAATATAACAGAATAGAGTACATAAAATGAATATACAAAGCAATAACTGAGTACTAGAAGAGATCATAATTCAACATTTTCCAATATCTCGGCCAATATTTTCCTTAGAGCGAAAACTAATAAACTACAATAGTCACTCCATAACTATCATAGCGTGAGGAATATACTCTGATATCAAGTCAATTGCACAGCAACACCCTTCGTGCATTTATCTCATCCTCACCAAATATGTATATAACAGTACCAACCGGATGGCAGAAATAGAACAATAATGACAAAGTAGGAAATAAGTAAGTAGCAATAATAAACGAGCATATACATAAGGGCAACAGTAATAGACTAGGCGGAAAACATAGGAATAATGACAACAATTAGGAGAAAGGAATATAACTTCAACTAACTAGCATGGTGGAGCATAAATATAGGTATGACGAATAAGAGGGAAACACATGATCTTTATAAGTTAACAAGTAGAAGCATGAATGACTAACATGGTAGAAGGCATGTATTAAAGTGAAACAAAATAGATACGACATAGATGTAATTATAACAGCAGGAAGTAGGCATGGTATTTGCAAGTAAAGCAAGTAGAAGGCATGGAAAACACCATAACAATTAAGATAGAGGGCAAGGACAGGGCCATGACGACAGGTCACATAAGAACCATAAGTACGACAATAACGACTCAATGTAAAGGCATGAACTTATACACAAGGAAAAGATATCACAGTATAATGCATGTCCCCCGTCCCTGCCTGCACGGAAACACCCATCGTGCCACGAACTCATCATAATATAAATAAAATGGCACGGAATCATCCTTCGTACTTGACACTCACATAACTTGGCATGGTATTTCCCTTTATTCTTGTACTCTCAAATGAAATGGCACGACATCACTTTCCATGCTTTGCACTCACATAACATATCACGGCATCACCCTTCGTGCTTTACACTCTCATAACATGGCACGACATCACCCTTCGTAGTTTGCACTCTCATAACATAGCACGACATCACCCTTCGTGCTTTACACTCTCATAGCATAGCACGACATCACCCTTCATGCTTTACACTCTTCCTTACCAAGAATATACAACAACAACAACAACGACCCAATAAAATTCCACTAGTAGGGTCTGGGGAGAGTAGTGCGTACGCAGACCTTACCCCTACCCCGCGGGGTAGAGAGGTTGTTTTCGAATTAACAAGCATATATATATATATATATATATATATATATATATATATATATATATATATATATATATATATATATATATCAATGACAAACGAGGTAGGAAGCATAAATAACATCAAGTAGAGTATTTAAATGAATATTCTAAATGAATCCCAATCACAACTTTCAAGCCAACAATAGTTCAATAAACCCTCAAGAACCTCATTATTCAAGTATTTCAACAAATCTCAAGAATGATCTATAACATGAGTATAGAATCTAATATCTCAAGAATATTGACCGTAGCGATGTATTAATGATCAAGCATAATGACGACCGAATTAGACACATCCATGTTTTTTTTCAGAATTCCGTCATATTTTAGTCAAGTTATAATAAGCTAAATCTTGGTTTTTAATGTTTACTTCTATATTCTTAATATCTATGAGTCAAGTACGACATAAAGCAAGAAGGTCACATAAATTCTACAAGGCACAATTCATAACATAATCTACCCCCGAGCATGATTAATCCTGGCACATGCATATATACTCATCACCGTATATATGTATCACCCTCGCATGTAGCAAATAATTTCAAATAGTAGGAAAAATTCTCTCAACAAAGTTAGGCTAGACATTTACCTTAGTTCGGCCAATTAAATACTCAATTTAGCATCTCCCTTTACAAATTCACGAACGCCCGACTCAATCTAGCCAAAGACGACTTAAATACATCACACAATGCAAGGGAAAATAATTTTAATTAATAAAGCTATGACCTTTATACAATTTCTAAAAAGTCAACCCCCCGACCCACCCGGCCAAAACCCGGGATCAAGAATAGGTCTTGACTACACATAGGCCCACAAGTCCATATACGTGATTAGTTTTCAAATTCGACTCATATTCGACTATCAAATCCAAAATTTTTATTTTTCAAAACTTTGACAAAATCCTCAAATTTTTTCCTAGATTCTCATGAATTTGATGTTATGTCATGCCCCAAAATCATGGAACGTGACTGCCGCTCAACCGAGTGAACCCAACTGAGCAAGCCTGCTAGATTTCATTCTACCCAAACTAGTTCATGAACAAAGAGGGAATGTTATCCCATTTAATGAAAACACTAGGCAATCTTCCACTAGCGACTTTCATTTCATTTCTGTTAATGACTTCATTCATAGTTTTTCAAAATATTACAAGTTTAATGAAAAAGCATACTTATCAAATACAACATTCTAGTCTCGACCCCCCAATATCAACCATCACCCACAACAGTCTACGGAGCCTCTAAATATAATAGAAGAGAAATAGGGAGATGCTGGCAACAAGGCTCTGGCTATACCTCAAAGCGTGATGAGAAAATGAACAAAAGATATATGACACGACCCCGGAATGGAGTGGGGCTCACCAAGTTTGCTGGGAAGAGAATACCGCTAGCACTGATCGATACCGCTCGCTGTAGAACCACCTGTATCATAAAACGATACAGCTCCCCTGGCAAAAGGGACGTTAACACCATCGAATAGCACTAGTATGTAAGGCTAAAGGTCCTCTTTCAAAATAGAATGCCCATATAAGCAGAGACAACACACAAAAACAGCAAGTCGCAATTAACAATATCCAAATAACCAATTGAAATATAACGATTTTTAAAGTAAAAAAATAGTATATATATATATATATATATATATATATATATATATATATATATATGGGGTTGGGAGATCACTAGCACTGATATTACCACCGTCTTTGTTAGCACTACTAACTCTAACTATCTAACTGCACTGATCGAGGTTGATCTCAATGACCCCTTGCTTCACCACGCCCAATCCGGAGGCTAAGGAGAGCAGAATAAGGTGAAGGTGGATACCACTCATCAAGAGCTTGGTTAAGTGTCCAAGACCGTATGCCTTGCTGGTTGGATCTAAATCTGCTCACATAGAGTCCGATCACGCCCGATCAGCTAGGCCATCTCCCCACGGATGATGTGGTATGATATTGTGAAGCGAAAGAAAGTTGTCACAAGAGTAGTACCACCATATGCGAAACATGGAGTCTGATCTCCACCCGATCAGCTAGGCCGCCTTCCCACATATGCCGTGTGGGTTGACTTTTTCCTTTCCAATTCACATGTATTAATTTCATCCCACTTTGGAGGAATAGTCACAATTTTACCAATATTTCAATTTTATCCCAAATCACACTCCACTCCTACACCGGCACGTGTAGTTTCAGGTGTGGGCCTTATGACCCACCCTTCCTCGGTCTAGCTAATGATACTCCCAAAAATATTTTTTATTAGATTTAATATGACACACAAGTGTAGTATAAATACAAATATACAAATAGCATAAATACAACCATGCTTACCTCAATACTTTTCACATTTTAGAGTTCTTATTAGTGTTCTCAATCTCTCCCTATAACAGTATCTCTTTAGCCCTTTGGGCCTTTCGCAAGGTTCATCTTTTTCATGGCACGAAGGCCGCATTTGTTTTTCTACATTTTTATCTCCTTTATTTCCAAGGATCGCCAACCAATATCAATGTACCAAATATTCCGAAACCATATATTTTTGAGTTCAATAGTAATAGAATCATCAAACACAAGGGATTCTTCCCAAAGAGGGACACTTGAAATACACATTTAAGAAAACAATCACCTCAATTACCCTTGAATTACCCCTTTTTCCCAACATAACAAAAGCACAATTTTCAGCATTGTAATATGTAAGAACTCACATTACATTGAATGCATTTATAAGGCAAAGAATTTATCTAAAGCAATCACTTATGGGCATAATTTGGGTACAAGACCTTTAGGCCATTCAATTTTTTTTTTTTGAAGTTAGTTCATAACGATTGGGTTAAGGCTTATTTCATAATTATTTTACATTTCCTCATTCGATTCATTTCCATACATCTTTACAGGTTATCAACAAGTAGACATGTTCAATCAAGGCATTTAGTACAGATAGAGCAACTAGGAGCGTTAAACAGATTAATTTCTTCTCGCCCAATTAATATACTAATCTTCTTTTAAAAAGTGACTCAAGGCTATATCATTTTGGCAGAAAAACCACACTTAACTTAAAAAGACAATATGGAATCCACTGCCGAGAGAGAAAGTTTAGCCTACATACCTCGATTGAGCTTTCCTTAAGTCCTACAATAGTCCGAAACTCTTAGCAACGTCAATATTTTGGGAACATGACAAATCGAACCACAAATTAGAGATGTGATCATAGTTTTAGCTCACTTGAGCATATTCTCAAACACTAAGTGTGCACTATGCTTTAAAAATTATTTTGTGAAAGATCCTATTATCCCCCATCCCATCCTTAGCTCAAGACCTCACCAAATACATTAAAATGCAATATATCCACTCCCATCCCCATGGATTATCCTTCTAGTAGTCTATCTTAGTTATATCTAGTAATTAAGAGCTTGGGTTACAGAACCTTACCTCTTAGGAAGAAGGCCTAGGTGCCTTTCTTGACAAATCTTCAAGGTCTAAGCAAGATCTTAGGAGGAATGTTGATGAAGAAACCTTCTCCCTCTAGGACCCTCTCTCACTCTCTCTCTAAATGTATCAAAAAATAGGCCAAAAATGAAGGGTATCATATAATATATCGACATGGGGTCGGGTAAGAAAATTTGAAATTTGGAGCCCCAGAACAGATCTGCGATCGCAATGCGGTCTGCAAAATGGACCACAAAAATGGTCCCAAAAACTGAACACACTGCCTGGGTATGCGACAAGAATGCGGTCCGCATACATGTTCTGCGGTCGCATAATGCACCGCAGAACTGCTCCTTGCAAAAATCCCAAGGAGATTATGTGACGACTATGCGGCCCACATATCGAGTATGCGATCGCATAATTGACCGCATAGTTGACCTCAAAATTGTCCAACACACTACTTCACTCTGCGGCGTCTATGCGGTCCGCATAGCTATTATGCGACCGTATAATGGACCGCAAAACGCGCTCTTCTGAAAGAAAAACATTTTTCCTTAATTGTTTAATACATAGATCAACTCAAAGGGTCTGAACCGCTACACATATTCCTAACATGGCACTACGAGATCTCGGGTTTTGAGAAAAAATTTCACGGGGCCTTACATGTTAAGTCTTATGTATAATCATGAAATAGAATTGAGAATTGAATAGAGGTACTTACCCAATGTTTTGGTATAAAAATCTCTTCACAAAGTCGTCTCCCATTGAAGCTAGGGTTCAAAATATAATACAATGAAAGTAAGTCTCGGAATTCTCAGTTATATGTAGGTTGCAGATGTCGCATTTGCGACTTAGGGCTTGCAAATGCGAACCCCGCAACTACGAACAATTTTTCGCAAAAGCGAACCAGAAGACTTCCTGTTGAGGTCGTATTTGCGACCCAATACTTCGCAAATACGAAGACAGCAACCTTGCAAAAGCGGTAGGGATCCTTGCAAAAGCGAACAACCTCACTTCACAATTGTGAGGGGTTTCTTATCAAATGCGAATCTTCCCCGACAGGCCAATTTCGTAAATGCAATGGCCACTTCGCAATTGCGACTGTCGCATTTGCAACAAAAAACATCACAAACGCGATGACACCAGTACCGCTACTCAAATATCATAAAAATTATTCCGAAACCAATCCGAAATTCACCCAAGCCCCCGAGGCTCCAAACCAACCACCCACACTAGTCCAGAAGCACAACACGAACTCGCTCGTGTGATCAAAACATCAAAATAACCTTTAAAAGCATGAATCGAACGCCAAAATACATGAATATTAAAATGAATTTCAAGAACTTCTAGAATAGCAACCAAGCGTCCGAACCATATCAAATCAATTCCAAAAGACGTCAAATTTTGCAGGCAAGTTCATATAATATATCGACGCCATTCCAATTCTCGAAACCTCTATCCGATTCTGATATCCTCAAAGTCAACTTCCGGTCAAATTTATGAACTTTCCAAGCCTTCAAGTTTCTAACTTTCATCAATTAGTGTTGAATCCTTCTAAAAGTATCCAAATGCAAATCCGGGCATACGCCCAAGTCCAACATCATCATCTTGGCCTAACGGAACCATCAAAACTCCAATCCGAAGTCAAATGCTAAAAAGTCAAACCTTGTCAACTCTTCCTACTTAAAACTTTAATCTTGACATTAATTCTTCCAAATTGATTCCGAATAGCTTGAAAACCAAAACCGACGATTCATACAAGTCTTATTACAACATGTGGAGATACTCGTGCCCTCAAACCACTGAGTGAAGTGCAATTACTTAAAACGACCAGTCGGATCGTCACAAGCATGGCCTAACTAGCTTACGCAATCACGAGAAACACCATAATTTTGCAAATATCTAACCTGCCTAACCTCTGTGTTCGCAAGAACCGTAGAGTTACCTCAACTCCCCTGCCCAGACTATCTAATGCTACACGTTCATATGTGACTGGCCGCATTCGAGAAGAGCAAACCCCTCTAGTGCTCTGCTTTCGCGACTAAGGTCTCGCGTTCACGTAAAATAAAATTCTCCCCAGTCCCATATCAGTGATGGTCACTACAAAAAACTACATTTAGCGACGGCTATTAGCGACAAACTTAGTTCCATCGCTGATTAGCGACGGATTAGCTACGGAATAATAGTTTCATTTTAAAAAATCCAAAAAATAGTTAGTATATAATATAGCAACGGAATAGCGACGAAATCTAAAAAACGTCGCTAACTATTGGTGCTAAATATTGGCGCCCTCAATTTAGCTACAGAATTAGCGACAAAACCTGAGGGACAAAATTTATTTACCTTCAGCGACGGAATTGGCAACGAACTTTACGTCGCTATGCTTAATTTTTCTGTATCAAAATTTTTTTAGGCTCCTTGCTACAGAAATTTCTGTCGATAATGTTATATCCAGCCAAAAAAAATATCGTTATTAGCGACGGAATTGAAGTCGTAGCTAAATCTGTCACTGAAGACCACTTAATTATTTGCCCTAGGACACAAAATTGGTAAAAGTTCGATCTCTTCTTCTTCTAACGGTGTAGAATGCTGGGAGTAAATATAGGCGGCTGGGAGCAAAATCAATAGAAAACACACTTGAGGGCAAGAACAAGAGCAAATATTAGTAGCCAACGTGAATCTAAAGTGTGTAGATGACTTTAATTTGTTTTTTCTTCTTTTTCTTATGAATCAGTAGCTTGATGGCAGTGCTAATGACTATGAATACTATGTCGCAATTATATGAAACCGAAAGATGAAACTGAATGACACCGTCTATCACAACGTCTTCCGTCATTTTTCTGCTTTGTTTCACTCTTTTCTCTCCCTCGTCGGTTCACTGTGTCCTGTCTGTATAGTTATTGGGTGAGTTTTTTCTTTTGTATTTTCCTTTGTTTATCCAACCTCTTCTGATTACCAGTATTATCTAGATTTAAGATTGTGTTACTTTTTTACTTTGAAGAATGTTTCCTTATGATGTATTGAATCTTCCCTAGAAGATGTAGCTTGCTTTCATCTGAAATTCGTACATAACTGGTGATATGTTATTAGGCTTCTATTTTACGTGCTTTTCATTATTTGATCTTAATTTTTATCTGTTTCAACTCTTTTAAAGTGCAGTAAGAATAGATTTAAGTTTATTATTTAGATACTATATCCATACTTGCACTAGAGGTGTTTGAAAAATTGCGGATGAGAAATAAAGGGTGAAGTATTTGAGAATGGAGAGGAAAGTTAGGAAATTTACTAGGAAAAATGGTTCGCCTGAGAAGGCAAATACTGATTCCATGTCTGCTGTTTGTCAAGATGGGGTTCAACTCACTGTTGAAAAATTGCCTCCGCCCGAACCTAAAAAATGAAAGATCATTAATGTCAGACTTTCTTAAAATCGGGGAAACGTAGAACAATTAAGTTTGCTTTGAGTTTTAATTTGGACTTCGGAAAGGTTGAAATTCTATTTTATAGTGGCTGCATAGATTTTGTAGAAAGAATAAGAGAATGAGTATAAGTTAATTTTTTTCTTTGTAAACAAAATTCTTTTCAACTCACTCATGGATTTCAATAAGCAATAAAATTTCAACCAACCGACAGCCTCATACACAGAGCTAACGGATCTCTTCTTCAGCAATTGAGAACACTAGATAAAACTAGAGATTAGAACTTACTATATAATATTTGGTAGTGTCTAGGATCAAGAATAAATGCTAAAGCTCTCAAACATTATGCAAATAAAACTCGTTGTTGCATTATTTGACTTACAAATCATCACGCATAAATCTATGCACCTTCTTTCCGCTCCATTGTTGTTTCCACAGATTATTTTAGCTTTTCTTATGTATTTTTAAACTCATCACCTATGTTCCTCCTCTACCCACCAATGCTTAACCAAATGACAAACGTATGTAGATCCATTATTTGTTAATTTAGGTGATGGCAAGTGGGGATGAAGTTTAATTTTGTTTCATCTAAGCCTTCATTTTTGACAGAAGAATAGCAGAAATCAAAAAATAAGCATTTCACAGCAAAATAACTTTTCTAAACTGATACCCTAGCAGAAGATGGTTGGTAGCTGAGAATTAACTCCAGTATTATGAAAAACCACATAAAGATGAAAAGTCAATAAGTATGATTAAAGAAAAAGGTTTAATAACCACCCCGAGCCTACATCTTACTCTATATATATGTCCCATATGCAGGGGCAGTTTGGTGCCTATGACTACTAGCCCTATTTTCATGCTTGGTATCATGTGGGATCTCTTAATGGTATGAAATGTCGGTACTTATTTTAGAGAGATACACCGATATATATATATATATATATATATATATATATATATATATATATATATATATATATATATATATATATATTATCAAAAGATCTATAGAATTCAGATTTTTCATTGTTCTGCTTTTGTTTTTTTATTTAACTTTTGAGGAGGAAAAAAGCATAAACTGGTTGACAGAAATGCTACACTTATTCCTTGAAGGGGAGTTTGATGTAGTACATTTAACTCTGTATACACCTTCCATGAGATCAATTGTTTATACACCTAGGAGGGAAATTATGGAGCATATTTGAAAGAAATCAAGTATTTATATAGTTGGGATGTATTATAGACTATGAGACGATTAGGCTGGAATCTTCAAATGTATGCTTGGTATTACTACAAGGCAAATTCAAACATTCTTGAATTTATCTTATTCACCAATGTGCTTTTATATTTAATATTGATATATAGCTTTACCTAAATTCTTGCATTATTTTCTTCTATCACTTGCCGTAAAATAGTGCTTTTATTGCCAAATCAGCTGGAGGAAATACAATATTTGTGATTTACCTAATATGAAAACAACATTAACAAAGTGCGCATTATAATTTAGAAACTTCAACTACCTTTTCACTAAGTTTCTCCTATAATTACAAGCTTAGTCTCCTATAATTGGTATGATTGAGAAGACGGTGGCATTCTTGTGTTTATTAAGCAGGAGTTTTTTATGTCTTTTTTATAAATATTTGTTTGCCTAAAATAATTGGTTTATATATATATATATATATATATATATCCTTTTTTATTTTTTATATTAAATGGATAATTTAGAGCTTGCTTGGATGTACGAGAGGTTGGATGACCGAGGGGGTATTAATTCTAATTTTGTAACTGGCATGGATAGCTTTCTCCTGTTTGCACGTTCTCAGCGAAATCGTATTAGTGGTGAGAACGTTTGATGTCCGTGTAAAAAATATTGCAACATTATATACATGGATGTTGAAGCAGTTAGATTGCGCCTTTTTAAGTTTGGATTTGTTGAAAACTATTCTGTTTGGAAGTATCAAGGGGAAAAAGATGTGACTGGTGTGACGTCTTCTAGCAATGATCTACATGGTGGTGTTCAACCTGCATTAGGATATGACAATTCATACCGACAAATGGTTTTAGATGCAGCTAGACCCAACTTTGGCCAGGGTTCTAGTTGGCAATCTTATAGTAATACTGAATTTGAGTCGTCTCATCATTTTGAGCCTTCAATGGAGGACGAGGCTAATCCTTCAATGGAGGAGGAGCCTAATCTTGAGCCTAATAGGTGATGGCATATCTACTCAACGCAACACAATTGGCGAAGGTGAGTGCACCAGTAGTCATAGAAAGCGGACACTTGTTACTCTTGCTCCTACAGGGTTAGTCCATATTTTTACTATTATTTTTATATAGAAGTTTTGATTTACCCTTCAACTATTGTCTTCAAATTTTTTCAGGTTAGAACCTAGTGGATTATGCTCGAAGAAAATATTTAAATCTTTCAAGCATGAACTTGATCCCAATGGAATCAATTGGAAAGTGTCTTTGGCGAGATAAAAAAAAATTATTGGGGAGAATTCAAGGTATAACTTCTCATTATATAATGAATTTAGGAAGTGTATTAACTGTTATAAATAAGGTATTAATGTTATTACTTTATAAAATTATTTCAGAAGAAATTCTATTGGGACTCTTCCATTGACAATGCATCGCGGAGCCAATGAGAGAATAAGGCATCAATAAGGTACAAAGATTCCATTTCCAAAATGAAAACTAAAAAAATTAGGCCAAGAGGTGTTCCAGTTGAAGTGTGGGAAAGTTGGGAACAACTTTGGAAAGATCCCAAGTGTGTTGAAAAGTCAGAAAATAAATGCAAACAATCATCGTGGCGGTAGGGTTGGAGTCTCCACCGAGACTCACACAGGCGGCTCTGTCTCCATTGGGGAGTATCATAAGAGACTTATAAGTATATCGCAGCTTAGCTTTATTGCAACTCTGAACTTAAAATTTCTTCTTGTTGGTGTTAAGAATTTCTTATAGTAACCTTACCAGATATCATGGTATCTTTCATCTTTTGTTTGTCTGCTAGTTAAACACTATGGAATCTAGGCTGCTAGTTAAACACCAGATATCATGGTTTGCTTGCTAGCACTATGGAATCTAGGCTTCATGAATAACATGGCTAAATTAAATATTTTGTTTCAGGGTCTTAAGATTGCAGTGGAACTCAACTTGACTCCACTACACATTAACACAGATTCTATGACATTTGTTAAAATTTTATAGCAAAAGTATCACGTTATCATAGAATTTAAAATTTTATAACATTTGTGACACTGATGCTGCATCCATTTTGAGTATTAGGAATCCCTAATCTTCCTTGCATATACCTGTACCTTCCAGAGTAATATGCAGTATGATTTTACTAAAGTTAGCAGTATATAATCCCAATGACTATTCCATGTTGTGAGATCTTTAGGACTGGTATGTCGTGTGATAGACAACTCTCTCACTCTATCCAAAGTAATTTTATCAAATTTTTGCATCTACCCTGTTTGAACTACGTCAGAGTCAGACAACTCTAGAATCGAACTGTTGCATAAAATAGAATGATGGCGTTGCTCCCAAAGGTTTTATTGGTAGCCGTCTTTATTCTCTCTACCTATTAAGATTTCAGTGAATTTGGGCTAATAGCAAAGGCATTATGAAGGGTCTTGGAAGCTTTCTCATAATTTTCGACAGCTCTCTTATTGGAGCTTATATTCTGATGCTGCATTTGACCATTGCTTCCCCCATATTGTATGACTTCTACAACCATGATGTTCCTAGCAGAGAATATTCTCAACTTTTTATCAATTTTTCTCAGAACATGGCAATATTTGGTGGACTAATCTTTTTTATTGACCCGATGAACATCTCTACATTAATTACTTGTTCAGTAGCCTCCCTACGATCAATTTTAGACCCTGTAGCATCTGCAGCTTCTAAATCTTTGGTCTCTACAGCTTGTTGTACCTCCTAATTCATTTCCTTACTAGTAGGATCAATATGATTTTTACTAGAAAGACTAACTTCCTCTGCACGAGCTACAGCACCCTTTGGACTTGTACCGGCTGACAATATAGTTGCAGCACTAGTTAGCTTATCATAAGCTGCTACAACTGGATTTACTGCATTAGAAAGCCTTGAATGATTATGTGCATATGCTAACTTAGACATGTGACAAAACTTCTGATTCTACTATTGTAATATTTTTATCCTTTTAAAAATATTTATTTTGTATAGGCTATTGAAAAGGGTCGAGACCCAACACCAAGTGAGTTACATTTGTACGTCCATACACATGGGCATGATGAAAAGTCTTTTCTTGATGAGAAATCTCGAATCGTGCATGTAAGTCCAATATTTTATAATCTTATTTACTACAATGTAAAAGGAGTATGAAAAGTATCCTCTCTATTGGTTAATTAAATGCTCAACATTCTTAACTGTTTTAATTTCACTACTTATTATACCTCTTTTGCAGGAAAGGTGTCAGGAAATATTACTGGAACAAACACAAACTCAATCTGATATTGATCAATAGAAAGTGTATTACGAAGCGGCGGGAGGGGAAAAGAAGAGAAGAGTATATGGTCTTGGATCTCAAGCAAAATGTTACTATGGACCGAATCTTCGTGGCTCTTCTGGATCAGATGCTTCCACATTCGATTGCTCAATCAACATCGAACCTGAATGAGTTAGTGATGCGTTTGCTTCCTGCACTAACAGAGCAAATAACTCATGTGCTAACTAATCAGATGCTTCCAGTATTGACTGAGTGGGTGCATGAAATGATTTCGTTACCCTTAGATGTGGTACCAACTGTTCATGTTCCTCCTACTGCTACTGTTTATGGGGTTCATCAATCGGTTTCAGATGATGACCTTAACCCCTAAGCTCGTATTTGGAAGCTTTTTATTTTGAACTTTATTATTGGTGTTAGGGATAATTCGCATCTTTTTAGTTTGGAAGCTTTTTGTTTGGAACTTTTGTTGTTGGTATTAGGGATAATTCGCACCTTTTTGGTTTGAACTTTATTATTGGTGTTAGGAATAATTTGAACTTAATTGTATTAGCTATATGCATTTTAATATCATTTTGGACCTTGAAGTATGTTAATTTGTATGAGTTTTAGTTATCATTAAGGATATCTAGTAATTTACATACAATGTGCATGTGACAGATTGTATGAATTTTAGTAATTTGTATGAAAAATAATGTGACAGACTGCGACGGATATTTTTGTAACAAAAATAAATATATAAAATAGGATTGCGACAGATTGCAACAGACGATTTTGGTCGCCAAATGAATAGTTGAAATGAGTCTCAAAATATTGGCGACGGATTAGCGACAGACTTTCTGTCGCAAAAGTATGCCAAACGACGAAATGAATTGTGAATTTAGCGACACAATTTTCTAATATAGCGACGGAAATTTTGTCGCAAAACTGTAGCAACGGCTATAGTTCGTCGCTAGAACATCACTAATTTTGCGACGGATTCCATTTTTCTGTCGCAAACGGTTTAGCAACGAGCAAATCAGCAACAAATGCTAATTCGTTGCTAATCCGTCGCCAAACTTGATTAGCGACAGATAAAGACCCTTTAGGAACGGATTTGGGACGTCGTTAAATGCAGTTTTTTTGTAGTGGGTCATCTTATGTTTTTGGACTTAATTCTATATTTTGAAGCCTTAACCACCTTATTTAAGCCCTCTCCGATTTTTGTGCGAACCTAGGTACATTTCCAGAAAGCTTTTATGTTAAAAACTGAGAAAATATGAAATTTTTGCCTTAAAATCCATTTGAGTTGACTTCGGTCAATATTTTGCACAAACGAATTCGGAATCGTGCTTTGACAGCCTCGGTGGGTCCGTGTCATGATTTAAAACTTCGGCGCATGCCCAAAATCGAATTCAAAAGTGCCTAGCCCGAGTTATCGCATTTTGTTGAAATCTGAAAGTTAAAAGCTTAATGACTTCGAAATGTTTGACCAATGTTTGACTTTTTGGATATCGGATCCATATTTTGGTTCTAGAACCCCGTATAGGTTCAATACTATATTTATGACTTGCTTGTCAAATTTGGTGAGAAACGGAGTTGGTTTAACATGATTTCGACGTCTGGTTGTTAACATAGCAATTCTAGAGTTTCTTGAAAATTTTATTTGATTTTGGTGTCCGATTCATAGTTCTAGGTGTTATTGTGGCAATTTGATCATGCGAGAAAGTTTTCATGATATTTTTAGACTTGTGTGTATATTTAGTTTAGAGCCCCGAGGGCTCGGGTGAGTTTCGGATAGACTACGGAGTGAAATTTGACTTAGAACATTGCTGGTGTGCTTTAGTTTTTGGTGCAGGCCTAATACCTCGTAATTGTGAGGTCAGGCTTCGCATTTGCGACCTCTGATGGGTTCGCATTTCTGAGCAACTGATCACATTTGCAAAGAGTAGTTGGGCCACCTCAAGTTCGAATTTGCGAACAAATCTTTACATTTACGAACAAAACTTCGCATTTACGAAGTGGGTCAGGGAGGTACAATGAACGCAATTGCGATCAAACGGCCGCATTTGCAGAAGGACGAAGTTCGCATTTGCGTACAAAGCATCACAAATGTGATGTTAGCAGAGATGGGGGAATCTTCGCATTTGCGAAGTAATTCTCGCATTTGCGGGGTTCGCATAGGTTGCATTTGCGACATCTGCGACTGATCAGTATGAGAGTTAGACGGGATTTTTTTTCATTCTTCAAATTTTCAAAATAATA
>MU673699.1:47073-62150 GCA_026770625.1 Nicotiana glauca | reverse complement strand
CCCCCAAATCGTTGGTAAGTGATTCTAATCCATTTTCTTTCAATCTTTCACAACTTTTCCTAAGATTTCAACCTAAAATCTAGTTTTTTCATGGTGGAAATAGAGGGTTTGGGTAGGATTAGGAATTCTGTCGTAAAATTGGAGATTAGACCTCAAATTGAGATCGGATTCCAAAATAAATTACATAACCGAGCTCGGGGATGAATGAGTAATCGAATTTTTATCCGAATTTTGGGATTGGAACAAGCGGAGCCGGGAGCTGACTTTTGTTGACTTTTTCAATAATGACCTAAATTGAATCCTTTGCAATCATGGGTAGTTCCTAAGACTTGATTTGAATCGTTTGGTTGGTAACTTTCTAGATTCTATTGGTTCGGATGCTTGTTTGAAAGGCAAAGCTGTGGTTTAGCTTTGAATTGATCCTTTGGAGAGAGGTAAATGTTGTGGTTAACCTTCACTTGAGCGATTAGGAATTGTTTTGTCTATTTGCTACATGTTTAGATATTGGGTACAACGTCTATAGTAGGTGACGTGTACTTATGCACTTTTGTCGGGTTATAGCATGCGGGTGAAACTTGTTCTTTATAATTATTGCTTTCTTTGATCGTGTTATCCATGCTTAGACTAGTTATTGTTAAATTGATCATTTCTACCGTGTTTATGGGCTTTCGTGATGATTAAGTATTGATTCCAAAGTTGAGATTCGTATTGTGGACCCATTGTTGAAGTAAAACTTGTTCTTGTTGATCCTATCTCCCAATTATTACTTGTTCATTGTTATGTGGTAAGTGAGAGTGTTAAAGCACGAAGGGTGATGCCATGCCATATTATGAGTGTTAATGCACGAAGGGTGATGTTGTGCCATATTGTGAGTGTTAATGCATGAAGTGTGATACCATGGCATGTTATGAGAGTTAATGCATGAATAGTGATGTCGTTATGTATCTATTGATCTTTACTGTGAGTAAGAGTAAAAGCACGAAGGGTGGTCCGGGCATTATCATTGTTTCATTGTGAGGTTGAGAGTAAAAGCGCAAAGGGTGATGCCGGGCAATTTTCTTCATTGTGCTTAATTGTTTTTACTGGTTAAAGGCATATTGACTATTCTGGTTATCATTTTCGTTGTATCTCTCGTATCATGTATCCCCTTTAGCATGTCCCTTCCCAAAAGTCCATTTTTAGCTTTTATTTGTCGTTATCTTGTACATATACTGTTATCTGTACAGTTTATCATGTAGGTGTCTTGTCAAAGCTCGTCACTACTTCATCGAGGTTAGGCTTGACACTTACGAGTACCTGGGGTTTGTTGTACTCATACTACACTCTGCACTTCTTGAGCAAATTTTGGTACTGGCCCTAGTTGTTCGTGAGGCATAGCAGCTTGGATTAGCTTTTGGAGACTCAAGGTAGATATGTTGTCCGCAGACCTTGAAGTCCCCTTCTATTTTACTATTTTACTATTTTTTCGTTCAAAATGGTTGTATTTCCTTCAGACTCTGTTGGTAGTAAATTCTAGAAGCTCGGGAATTATGACTCCAGATCCATATTGTAGTAGATATTGGGCATTTATGCTATTCTACTCTCAGATTTAACTCATTTTGGTTTAATCGACTTTATTTATTGAAATGAATGAAAATTGACTTAACGTTTCTCTAACGTTGGCTTGCCTAGCAAGTAAAATGTTAGGCGCCATCATGGTCCCCAAGGTGGGAATTTTGGATCGTGACAAGATCCTCTTTGCAATCGCAACAATAGCTTTGTGGTCACGAGAATGGCTTCGCGATCGCGAAGCACAACCCACCAGATGATAGCTGAATGTCACGTCCTTAGTTTTTAACTAAGTACACGTGTGGCACTTGAAAACTCGCTCACAATCTCGCACAGCTTGCTCACGCTCTTGCTATGCCAAGTCAGCCTTACTACACTCAAGATCTCTAAGAGAATGGTAGAAAGAACACAAGAGAATTGTTAAAGGAAGCTTTGTAGTATAGAGAACTTGAATTGTTTACTTGATGAGTTACAAATGGATGGCCCCCCTATTTATGCTAATCACCTAGGGGCTAGTGTGAAAATATTAATTGTTCTACAAGTCCTTAATATACAAGTAAGTCCCTTCTCTAGAATTTTCTATAAGCCTAGAAGATTCCAAGGACTTTCCTCGCAAATCCATAAGGATCTAGGATCTTCCTACGAAAATATCCATATTTCTCTAGAATCTTCTCACAAATGCTAGACTTCCTCTTATGTAAGCTTCCACATGGCATTAATATATTCCAAATGGCACCTATGTGGTATGATGACATGGAGGGTCATCACACTCTCCCCCACCTAATATTGTAACGACCGTGGCGCAATGCTGCTGTATAAACTCTCGGATCTTATCTTTGAATTGCCACAAGTCTTCATATTGTTCCACGTGGCCTCCTCTGGTGTTTGCCCTTTCCAATGGACGAGGAACATAGCATGTGGATTTTTGCCCTTGTTTTCGCCTGACCTAGTAATCCATAATAGCCTCAATCTCCCGATCATGCGAGGCGGTGATAGTCATTGACACTCGACTTGATTGGCCCCTACTTGGATCATCCTTATCTTCATGATATGACTTAAGCATGCTGGCATGGAAGACAGGGTAGATCTTAAGATACGATGGCATGTCAAGCTTGTACGAGATCTTGCCTACCTTGGTGACGATCTTAAATGGCCCCTCATACTTGTGAATCAAATTCCGATGCAAGCCCCGTAGTGCCTTGAACTGTCTTGGGTTAAACTTCACCATGACCATGTCCCCAACTCTATAGTCGGTGGGACACCGTTTACGGTCTGCAAATTTCTTCATTTTCTTAGATGCCTTATCTGGATAGGACTTAGC
The DNA here is from genome assembly GCA_026770625.1 of Nicotiana glauca. Lineage (NCBI taxonomy): Eukaryota > Viridiplantae > Streptophyta > Magnoliopsida > Solanales > Solanaceae > Nicotiana > Nicotiana glauca. The sequence goes on along the minus strand of MU673699.1, from coordinate 59,281 downwards.
AGTGTCAAGCTGCTCCTCCCATTCTTTGGCCATACCCAAACTCTTTCCCTCGAACGCATCTGGTAATGAATGTGGAGTTTGTGGTTGTTGGCCTGTGGCTAGCTCAAATGGTGTCTGCCCCATGGACTCACTCTACTGCAAGTTATAAGAGAATTGGGCGATGTCTAGGAGCCTTGCCCAATCTTTCTTATGCGCGCTTACATAATGCCTCAAGTAGCATTCTAGTAAGGCATTGACTCTTCTGTTTGTCCATCCATCTATGGGTGGAAACTAGTAGAAATGTAAAGCTCCGTGCCAAGGATGTCGAATAACTCTCTCCAAAAGTTTCGAGTAAAGTGGGTGTCTCGATCACTAATTATATGCCTTGGTAAGCCCCAATACTTCACCACGTTCTTAAAGAATAGCTTGGCGGCTTCCTTGACTGTGGTGAGGCGGGCATGAAGGTGGCATATTTGGAAAATCTATCCACGACCACCATAATAGTTCCATAACGATTGGACTTTGGCTGGCAAGTGATAAAGTCCATAGTCACGCTCTCCCATGGACGCTCTGCAATTGGTAGTGGCTCAAAAGTCCTCCGGGCTGTTGTTGCTCAACCTTGTCCTGCTGACATACGAGACAAGTTTGCACATAACATTCTATATCATCTCGCATGCGTGGCCAATAGTAGACTGACTCAACCAAGGCCCTGGTGCGGCGCTAGCCTGGATGACCAGCCCACATTGTATCATGACTCTCCCTTATGATCCACCATCTAATGTCTCCAAACTTAGGCACGTAGAACCGCTGACCCGTGGTAAGCAATAGGCCGCCTTCTACCCAAAAACGTCTTATCTTGCCCTGGTTGGCTAACTCGATAAGTTGTTTGGCTGCCGGATCATGTTGCATGCCTTCTTTTATAGCCTTGCAAATGTCCAAGTTGCTGAAGTGATGGCAGCAAGCTCGGCTTTACGGCTCAAGGCATTATCTACAACATTACCTTTGATCGGCCTATACTCTAGCACATAATCAAACTCGGCCAAGAAGTCTTGCCACCTAGCCTGTTTTGGTGTGAGCGTCTTCTGTGTCTGAAAGTGGCTAGTAGCCACATTGTCGGTCTTGACCACGAACCTCGACCTGAGCAGATAATGTCGCCATGTATGAAGGCAATGCACAATGGCAGTCATTTCCTTCTCTTGCACAGTGTAACACCACTCCGTATCATTTAACGTGCGACTCTCAAACTCTATGGGATGCTTATCCTGCATCAGGAAACCCCTAATGGTGAAGTCTGAGGAATTTGTGTGCACCTCAAATGTCTTGGCAAAGTCAGTTAATGCCAAGACTGGCTCCCCTATTACAGTTGCCTTAAGGTGTTCAAACGCCTTTTGACAATGCTCTATCCAGACCCATGGCTTGTTCTTCTTCAGCAACTCAGTCAATGGTGCAGCCTTTGCTGAGTAGCCACTAATGAATCGACGATAGTAGTTAACAAGGCCAAGGAAGGATCTCAACTCTGTTACCTTTGTAGGTGCCTCCCACTCCTAGATAACACAAACCTTATCCTCGTCCATGCATAGCTCGCCATTGCTAATGACATGGCCCAAGAAGTGCACCTTTGATTGTGCAAACTCGCACTTCTCCCTCTTGATGTATAGCTCGTTCTCCCGCAAGACTTGGAAAACTTTCCTTAAGTGCTCCATGTGTTACTCCAAGGTATTTCTATAGATGACGATGTCATCTAGGTAGACTACCACGAACTGATCAAGGTAGGGATGAAAAATCTTGTTCATAAGGGTGCAAAATGTGGTCGGTGCATTGGTTAAGCCGAAGGGCATCACCAACCACTCAAAGGCTCCATATCTCATCACACATGTTGTTTTTGGCACATCCCCTTCCGAAATGCGAACCTGGTAGTAGCCTTTTCGAAGATCCACCTTGGTAAAGTACTTGGCTTGCCCAAGTCTATCGAACAAGTCAGCAATGAGCGGGATCGGGTACTTATTCTTCAATGTAACCTTATTAAGTGATTGGTAGTCTATACACAAGCGCAACGATCCATCCTTCTTCTTCTGGAACAATACTGGTGCGCCGAAAGGTGCCTTCGATGGGCGAATGTGACCAGCATCCAACAACTCTTTCAATTGTTTCTTGAGCTCCTCTAGCTTGGGCGGTGCCATAGGATATGGGGAAAATGCATATGGCTTAGCCCCTGGCTCCAACTCAATCTTTTGATCCACCTCTCCCCTAGGTGGCAAGTGCTTAGGCAACTCCTAGGGCATGACATCTTTATTTTTCTCAAGAAACTTCTCTATGCAAGGCAGCAATGTCTCTTGAAAACTTTTGTCTTCCTCTAGACTTGCAATGGTTGCCACGAACGTTGGCTTCCCCTTATTGATCCCTTTGACAACCTGCATAGATGAGATTTGTACTTGGATCTGTCCATGTGGCATAGTCATTGTAGGTACCATGCAAACTCTTTCTTGCTCCATAACTAAGAGACGTTGGAGGTAGGGGTCGATCAAAGTATGATAGTGTCTAAAGAATTCTTGCCCCAGTATGATGTCAAAGATATCCATAGCGGTTATGGTAAAGTTTGTCATACCTTTCCAAGCTCGCAATTTGACACCTACTCCATTAGCTACCCCACGAGCATTTTGTACCTCGGCATTCACGGTCTTGACGTGAGAGTTGGTTGGGGCAAGCTTCAATTCTAGTCTCTTTGCGGCAGCCTCAGTCATGAAACTGTGAGTTGCTCCAGTATCCACCATTGCACGGGCGGGCTTGTTGTTGATGGTGAGATCCACATAATGATTGCCATTCTCGGTAGGTTGGATAGCTTGCTTTGTGACAGCACCACATAATCCAATCATACCCAACCGTGCGGTTCCCGAACTCTCTCCATGCAACTGCTCCTTTTATTCACGGACTATGGCGTAGCGACTCTTTAGTTCGAGACAATTCCTGAAGCCGTGCGGCCCTCCGCATATATAGCATGCCTTTTTCTCGGCGTAACCCTGATGACCACTCGACTTTTTAGAATCTTGAGTTTTGGAATATTATTGATGTATCTCCTTGCCTTTGCCACGATCTCCCCCGCCTTTGACATTGTTAATCTTTGACTCCTGCCATTGCCTTTGTCGTGCTTGTCATGCCTGAAATCCATCAATGATTCGGCCTCCACTATGGCTTGGTCTATATCAGTGACTTGTTAGCGTTGCAACTCCTGCTTAGCCAATTTTGCAACCCGTCCATGAAGTGGAAAAACAAGTCATCATTGGTCAGGTTGGGGATTTGCATAAAGGTAGTGAACTCCTTGACACAGTTACGTATGCTCCCTATTTGCTTCAATTACCTAAGCTTGTGCCTTGCCTCGTACAAGACATTGTTTGGAACGAACTGTCGCTTGAACTCGGCTTTGAACTGATCCCATATGCTAATAGTACATAGACCTTTATCCACGTCCGCCATCTTCCTTCTCCACCAAAGCATGGCAGTCTCTGAGAGGTACAATACTGCAGTGTTGATCTTGGCCTCGTCATCCCTCACTTTTCCATGCCTGAAGTAGTTCTCCAAGTGCCAAAGGAAATTTTCCACTTCTTGTGCATCACGAACACCTTTGAACACCGGTGGTTTGGGAGCCTCGATCTTGGCCTCTCTCATAACCACAACATTGTTGGCTGCCTCGGTCACGCCAGCATTGACATGCTCCTCGAGTGAATATATCTTTGCCTTCATAGTATCAATATTACTCAAAGCCTCCATGAGTTTTCACTCTAAGGCAGTGATGGTTTGCCTTAGTTAAATCTCGGTCAGTGTACGTCCTTCCAAGTTATTTTGGATACACTCAATCTCTTCAAGAGTGTGCCCCTCAAGAACGTTAAGGGTGCCTTCCACCTTCCCCAAGCGTTGGCCAAATATCTCCATTGCGTCCATCCTCGCGTTCATCCTTATGTCCCACTCTTTACCGAGCGAGACGTCCTCGGGCAGGACCTCCACTTCATCCTCGCTCGCCTCAGTGGCAGATGGTTCTTGGAATGCAAGCCCTTCGTTTGACACAACCTTGGGTGGCACCTTCTGGCTCTTGTTGGTGGCATTCATTTTTTTGCCACGGCCGCTCTTGCCAGCAGCATCCTGGATGACGTTGGCTTGGGTGTTGGCAGCGTTAATTTCTCTGTCGTTCACCATTCCCTTACTTGAAACCCGGCTCTGATACCACGTTGTCACGTCCTTAATTTTTAACTAAGTACACGTGTGACACTTGACAACTCGCTCACGATCTCGCACAGCTTGCTCACGCTCTTGCTATGCCAAGTCAGTCTTACTACACTCAAGATCGCTAAGAGAATGGTAGAAAGAACACAAGAGAATTGTTAAAGGAAGCTTTGTATTAGAGAGAACTTGAATTGTTTGCTTGATGAATTACAAATGGATGACCCACCTATTTATACTAATCACCTAGGAGCTAGTGTGGAAATAATAATTGTTCCACAAGTCCTTAATATTTACAAGTAAGTCCGTTCTCTAGAATTTTCTACAAGGGTAGAAGATTCCAAGGACTTTCCTAGCAAATCCATAAGGATCTAGGGTCTTCCTAAGGAAATATCTATATTTCTCTAGAATCTTCTCACAAATGCTAGCCTTCCTCTTATGTAAGCTTCCATGTGGCATTAATATATGCCAAATGGCGCCTATGTGGCATGATGACATGGCAGGTCATCACATGAAGCTGAAAAAACTAGATTTGTCAAAGATCAAAAGATCTGTAGGCTATCCAAAACTCACTCGAGCCTTCGGGGCTCCAAACCATATATGAACAAAAACCTTATACGAACTCGCTCGCATGATCCAAATACGAAAATAATACCTTGGACACCAAACCAAATGAAATTTTCAATGAGAATTTCTAATTTAACAACCGGGCATCCGAATCACGTCAAATCATTGGCATTTTGCACCAAATTTGGCAGACAAGTTATAAATATAGTAATGGACCTATACAGAGTTTCGAAACAAAAATACGGACCTGGTATCAAAAAAATCAAACATTAGTCAAATTTATAAATTCTTTAAACCTTTAAACTTCAAATTTCCGACAAAATGTTAATCTGAGCTAGGGACCTCCGAATTCGATTTCGGGCATATGCCCATGTCCCAAATCACGATATGGACCCGCTGGGACCGTCAAAACACGAATTCGGATCCGTTTGCTCAAAACGTTGACCAAAGTGAATTCAAATAGATTTTGTAAGGCATAATTTCACATTTTATCATATTTTTAACATAAAAGCCTTAAGAAATAAGACACAGATTGCACATGCAAAGCGAAAAAGACTCAAATGAGGTATTTGAGATTTTGAAACACAAAATTAAGGTTTAAAACTTTAATGACCTATTTGGTCATCACATTCGCTAAGTTAAATCGCGATAATTTTCATATACTACTATGGAGTTGGAATTTCCATACTTCATATTACTATATCAAAAGCAAAAACCAATTATTTAACAACTTGTTTGGATGGTTATTGCCTATTTTACTGTACCGTATTTGTTACTTTAAATACAATATTTGTTTTGATTGTATTTAAAGTTTATTGTATCCTTAAATCCATCGTCACGTAACAACGGAAAGTGCCGCTTTCTGTAACGATCGATTTGATGTGGTCGCATCGTTACCTTATTTTTTCTCTCATCTTGCCCTTTATTATTATTAAATAATTATATTTTATATCCTACATTTTTAGATAATAATTCTACCTCGTAACGTACTTCTTCTTTGAAATATTGGAAGTTTATTCTTCATATTGTTGGTGCATGACATCATAAAATAACATCAAACAATCAGAGGCAGAGGCAGGATTTTAAACTTGTGGGTTTAGAATTTTAGAACTTTTAAGTTACTGGGTTCTAAATTAATAATTTGTACATATTAAATGAATTTCTAAGACAAACATTTGGACCAAAGTTACTTAATTCAACTGAACCCGCACTTCGATCTCTAGCTCAGCTCCTGCAAATAATATAATTTATCCAAACGTTATATGCATCAAAGCATAGTACAGTACAATACAACCATATATCATGAAATATGCATAACAACTATCAATCAAGCCGTAAAACTTGTGTCTGAAACCTTAACATGCCCTTTTATATACCTGTTGAACTTGAGGATCACTATATATTACAATAATTGGTGATGGCATGTTCCAAGAAAGAATTAAAAAATATGTAAGTCTACACTAGCAAAGAAGTCGTCGAGTATATGGCTACAAAATCCAAAGTCGTTTATCTGTCGAAGATAATAATGTAACGCACACGAGATGCCGCATTATTGCGAGTATGATGTACTTTGAATCTACAACATTTCAAAGATCATATGTTTACATTTCAAATAGGCCAAATACATAACTGGGCCCTTAAACTTGGCCTTTTTTGTCACTTGGGCACTTAAACATAGAGTTGTTCCTATCAGACCCTTCAACTAAATCACATATGTGCCAATTAGACACTTTGTAGACCGTCTGAGAAAAACTTTTATAAAAATTATTGAATATGTAATTAGCTACAGATGTATATTTGATAGCTTTTAAGGTTTTCTTCTTTGCTTATGAAATAGCTGCATTTTTATATTTGACTGTTTTGCTCTCTTGTTGAAGTACTATTTTTGTTAAAAGTTGTTAATGTCAAAATGCAACTTCTATCAACCACTTGTGCGTTCTAGTTTGTAAAGTTTTATTCTAGTAGCTTACAAGTGCCGTAAAGTTTCATAAGCACTCAATTATGTCACTACAAAGTGCTTATGAAAATTTTCATGGTATCTCCTATAATCGTACTTTAGTGCCGTAAAGTTTCATAAGCAAAGAAGAAAGCCTTAAAAGCTATCAAATATACAACTGCAACTAATTACATATCCAATAATTTTTATAAAAGTTTTTCTCAGATGGTCTACAAAGTGTCTAATTGGCACATATGTGATTTAGTTGAAGGGTCTGATAGGAACAACTCTATGTTTAAGTGCCCAAGTGACAAAAAAGGCCAAGTTTAAAGGCCCAATTATGTATTTCGCCTTTCAAATATGATATGTTTGGAGTGTAATATTGAAGGAGGAAAAGAATCTTTTCCAAATGAGCATTTTGATATATGGATCTATCATCTAAATAAATTTCCTTTTGTAATTGAAAAGGACGCCTCTTTAAGAGAAAAGTTATATCCCAGTTGTTAACCCATGAAACTCTTTCTTTTTCTTCCTTTCCCTATGGATAAATTGGTCTAATGCTTATCAATAAGGGATGTTTACATAATCGTCCGGATTTATTGTTTTCTTTTTCTAGCTAGTATACCTAAATTTTATAATAATTAAATACGGTTATACACATATTATACATATTTTGTACATATATTATGCATTCGTTTGTTTTTTCTAGTTTAAACGGTTGGTGAGGACATTTAAGTTAATTCTTCTATCAATAAACAATAGGAAAATTACCAGTTATATCCATTTATAGCCAAAAAATATCAAATTTTTCTTATTACAAAAATAAGTCAATTCATAAAATATTACTAATATTAGCCAATTAACTATTTATAGGCAAAAAAATATCAAATTTTGCTTTCTTTTGAGTGGGTGTTATTAGAATAGATTGGGTACATTTTATAGAGCATGAATCTCTATTTTGGCATGATTTAATGGAGTTTTGAGGTGGTTTGAATTGAAAATTCGAAGTAGAAGATGAACATGAAAAAAATAATATGTGTATCATTTGTGTATATATCATATTTGTATCAAATATGTATTACATGTATATTCATGTTTACCTACCTATGTGTGAAATATATGCGTGATACATGTGTCGTAGAAGAATTTCTTGAACTCGATTGTAACTACGAATTTTGATACCAAATCAGTCTGAATCACCTCCAATCTTCCTCAAATTTTGTATATTGACTCACATGTATGTTTTTAATGAATTTCAACCATAACCGCTGAAAAATATCATTTTTTGCCCAAATTTTGGAATATTGTATGTATATATTTTTTGTATTTTATCCCCTTATTTGCTACATTATCCACGAAATTTTCTTTTTGTCTTGCATCTAAAGTTGCTAATTACACTTAAAAATATGGAAACAAATCTTTGTGTGTGATTCTGGGAGAGAAAGAACGTTATTTACTTGGGTTTTCAATTTTTTTGTGCTTGGCTAATTTTAATAAGTTTATGATTAATGACTAGACGATAATAAGTTGGGACTTATTTGGAACATTTACGTAAGATTCCGTAAACAATATTGCATTCATATATGCATTTCAGTCGACGATTTGCCGGTCGTTTTCATAAAGTTGGGCCTATGTCCGCTGCACGCTTGATGGTTTTATGATTTTTGTGGTGGATTCTTTAAGCGATTAAATTGGGCTCATATGATAGTAACGGGCCTACTCAAATCTGTTCGGCCTTTTCTTGAAATTATATGGAAACACTCAATTTTATTTGGAATTTTTACCTCCTATAACAAAGGTTAACATCTTATTTATTTTAAATAAATATTATTTAAAAAAATTATAATCTATAGATACCTTTTAATGTTTATAGCAAAATATCTAATTTTGATTAGCTTCTACCCCTAAGCAACTAAATACGCTATTCAGTGACACTATTTTCTTTCTCTCTCTACTTTGATATATGTCATTCTCTTCCACATTCCCTGAAAATACGATGCTCAATCTCAAAATTCCTCTCACTCACATCACCTAGGTTCTCTCCTATTCCAATTTCTCCAAATCTATCGGACGTTGCTTTCTCTTAAATTTTTTAATGTATACCCGATTTGAGCAAACTTCAGACACTACTTCCACTTCCTTTTTCTTCTCTTTTTCTTATTTTCTTTCTTCTCCCTTCTTCTTTGTTGATGTTTGGAAGCTTTAGGTATGTTAATATTGGAGAAAGAAGAAACTAAGTGTTTGGATTCTGATAATGTGAATTGTGGGATTTGTTTTGAGGAATATACTATTTTTTCCGATCGGTGCGCACAACACAGGAGTTTTTGCTCGATGTCGGATTCATCAAAAATTAGGGTTTTTTCTTGAACAAAGATGAAGGAGTTTGGGGCTGAGCGGCTTGATTTTCTGTTAATATATTTCAATATATTTTCAACGTATCACGCTGTATTTTCATGTATTTCATTGTATTCATTGTCTTTTTTTCATCGTAATTCAATGTATCTCGCTGTATTCGATGTATTTCATTATAATCACGGTCTTTTTTTCATGTTATTTCAATATATCCCGATGTATTCTATGTATTCACTGTCTCGCTATATGCCATGAATGTATTCATATATTTTTTTTTAATTAATATAATTTATGTATTCAGATGTATTATATAATTTCTCAGAAGAATGCTATATTTTTGGGGTATTTTTCGATTGAGAATCTTTTTTATAACTGGAAATACAAATTTTGTGTGTTATAATTGAGTTTGTTGAGTTATATTAGGAGTCTATTATGTTAATTGATTCACTTTTTATTTAAAAATAATGTAATCCTCTGTTTCACGTCGTGAATACAGTCGAATACATTCGAATACAATTATTTGTCCACCTGTAATTCTATGTTTCACATCATGAATACAGTCGAATACACTCGAATACAACAACTGATTAGCTGGACTTTCCTGATTCATGCCTATTTTCTATATTGTATTCATGAATACAGTAGCTTAAATACATCTAATACATCTTATAACAATAGCAAACGTATCTACAATCCGGAATATAACAAATAGTATCTATAGATAGTTAATTACCACTAAAAGATTGTGCTTTATGAAAATTTCTCATTTTATTTCGTTTGCTTTCATACACATCGACATTTTCCTATTGTTCCCTAGTTTTAGGTGAACTTAGTTAATTAAGGTTCTAGGATTTAATTTAAATTCACTTCTATACATGTATTGTACATTTATGGGGTCCAAATAGTAGTAATGCAATTATTTTCACATAATTACGTATCGAATTAGTACTGGTCAATTGTGTTTGTTAAAAAGAAAAACAGAAAAAATAGGAGAAAATAGAATACTATCTGAATTGGTCAAAATCTGACCACCCCGACCGGGGCGACCACGACCCCGTCCTAATCATCTTACGAAAGAAGTCAACGAATTCAGATTCACCCCATTATTACGACATTCCACATAAGCGACGCGGGCAAGCCCTCTCCATGACGGGTAAGCTTCCCCAACTCAGCCATGCCGAGTTGTGGCAAACACAAGAAGGTTTTCAACTATAAATATCATGTGAAGAGAACCGAAAAGGGGGGTCCCCCTACTTCCCCTCTTACTTCCCCTCCAACACTCCAACAGATCGAAAAGGATGAACAGAACTCCACCCTTGAAAATAGAGGATTCTTCATCTATAGAAGAGGGAGGGAGCTCCATCTTGGTACCAAGAAAAAGGGGACAAAATAATTGTAATTATCTTTCCCCCTCTAACGAGGGGAAAGGCAAAACTTTATCATAAATAAGACATTTTGATGTTTTATTTGTTCCAGATACAATTGATGCTTCTTTGTCTTCCGATCCGGTATTAGTTATAATTGACTATGATTTACTCCTTCATCTTTTTTAATTAATTTGCTTAGAAAGAGTTTAACATCTTTTGAGTCAAACAATTTGGCGTCGTCTGTAGGGATTTCCTAGTGAAAACACCTAGTTTTTCCAAATCGAAGCCAAAGAAACGCAAGAAGAGAATCCAGCTCACATCGGATTTCAAAGCAGCGCGTTGAGGAAAGAAAAATCGAACGAGTAAGCAAGGTCTAGAATTCCCTGCTACCGGTCCTGAACGCTCTGAACAAGGCAAAAGGTATTGCAATCTTTCCCCCCCCCCCCCCCCTTTCTTTTCAAAACCGCCGGGCAGAGGCAAGGAACATCCCATCCTCATCTCCCGTACTTCGCCAAACTGGACACCGACACAGGGATACCTAGGCTGAAGAACCAAAAATCATCTCAGCACAGCCGAAACCCTCCCAGTCGGTAGCATCTTCAAAATAAAAGGCTAAAGTCATGCGAGAAACTGTAACATGCGTACCACGCGGGTCCAAACGAAATTTTAGCACTTAGTGCCCCCAGCGTCGAACCATCGATGCGAGCAATGCCTTCCAAACTGGGACTTCGTCCAAGGGCCTTCGCCATCAAAGATCAAAAGGTTCGACCTCGTTCGAACACAAGACGGGCTGTTATTTCGATAAGTTCGAAATAACACCCTTAAGGCCAAGGGCCTTCGCTATCAAAGATACAAAAGTTCGATCTCGCTCGAACTCAAGATGGACCGTTATTTTTATAAGTTCGAAATAACACCCTAAAGGCCAAGGGCCTTCACCATCGAAGATCGAAAGGTTCGACCTCGTTCGACCTCAAGAAGGGCTATTATTTCGATAAGTTCGAAATAACGCCCTTAAGGCCAAGGGCCTTTGCCATCAAAGATAGAAAGGTTCGATCTCGCTCGAACTCAAGACGGGTTGTTATTTTGATAAGCTCGAAATAATACCCTTAAGGCCAAGGGCCTTCGCCATCAAAGATCTAAAGGTACGACCTCGCTCGAACTCACCGTCAAAGATAGAAAGGTTCGACCTCGCTCGAACTCAAGACGGGCTGCTATTTTGATAAGTTCAAAGTAACACCCTTAAGTCCAAGGGCCTTCACCATCAAAGATAGAATGGTTCGACCTCGCTCGAACTCAAGACGGGCTATTATTTTGATAAGTTCGAAATAACACCCTTAAGCCCAAGGGCATCGCCATCAAAGATAGAAAGGTTTGACCTCGCTCGAACTCAAGACGGACTGTTATTTCGATAAGTTCGAGATAACACCCTTAAGGCTAAGAGCCTTCTCCATCAAAGATAGAAAGGTTCGACCTCGTTCGAACTCAAGACGGGCTGTGTCACGACCCCAATCCCGGTTGTGATGGCGCCCAACTATATAGCTAGGCAAGCCTGACCCATTATCACTCTCGAACCCAACCTGATAACTCATTACCGACAATTTAAGGGAAATTAACAGTTTAAAAATAATAAGCCAATTTTTATAATAAAAACAATACGGAACAGACTGAAACATCTGAAGAAACACTCCCAACAGAATTTGAGGTCACGAGTCTAGAGCCTCTAAACAACGGAGTAACAAATATTCGAAAATACATAAGTCTAGAATGTGGAAATAAAACTGAATAAAAGGGGAGA
>MU673699.1:24324-37029 GCA_026770625.1 Nicotiana glauca | reverse complement strand
TAAACGATGAAACAACAATAATCAACGACAGATAAACAAATAGATATCAATGCATGAATGTAATGCAATGCACATGACCGCTGCGGCGTACAGCCCTATCCATTGGGTACCCGCGCTTACTGTGGGGGTTCAGACTCCAGAAGGGCTCCTACAGCCCAAGCGCAATGACATAGTAGCATTCACTGTGGCGTGCAGCCCGGTCCATAATCAGTCTAGTTATATATGCATGCAAGCCACACAGGCACAATCATGTTTACCAGTTTCAGTTCCATTTAACAGGTATTATAGTTTAAGTGATTTAAAACCTTAGAAGATTGCTAATCATTTCTAGACAGTATTTAACTCAGGACTGATATCATGGAAACATGCTCAATTTCATGGCAACAGTGATAATAATCCCTAAGGGATCCACATAGTTGGCACGCAGCCCAAATATATTCATAACAATCCAAGTAGGATGTTTACCAGCCAATTTCTAGTCAATAACACAGTATAGATATCACTCGGACGGACTAAGTCATAGTCCCGTCCACAAACGACCCCGCACTCACCGTAGAGTATGTGTCTCGCCTCAATACAGCATCACAATGTGAGATACCGGGGTTTCAAACCCTCAGGTCATCATCTACATCTATTACTCACCTCAAACCGGCCGTACACTAGTGCGCAATGCCCTTTCCTCTTGAATAGACCTCCTCGCATGTCGAATCTAGTCAAAACCACAATGAATACATTACTATATGCTAAAGAAACATAACCCAATCGAAATTACTCGAAAAATACTAAAAATCACGAAGTTGGCAAAACCCGAGCCCCGGGCCCACTTCTCGAAAATTTCCAAAATTTACATCACTAGATTCCTCGTCTCGCCATGAGTCTATACATATCAATTTTACAAAAATCGGAGTTCGTTTGCCCCTCCAAACTCATATTTAAACTCTCTTGAGTTTTCAAGCCCTAACCTCCATTTTTAACCTTTAAATCCTTGAAATTCAGTGATTAATCAATGTTTTTACACCAAAATAGCATATTCCGAGGCTACTAGTTCTTACCTGATGAAGCTCCTTCGATTTCTCCTCAAAATCGCCCAAGAACAACCCTAGTCCAATTCCCAAATATTTTCTTAACTTCTGAAATTCGCGAATACTGTTCATTAAACACAGGCCCGATTTCCACTTATGCGGTCATTTAATCGCACCTGCGGTACCGCTTATGCGACATATTGACCGCTTATGCGGTCTCTCTTAAAAATTCGTGGGTCCGCTTATGCGACTCAGCATCCACTTTTACAGTCCTCCGATTTTTGCTTATGCGGTGTATTATCCGCTTAAGCGGAACCGCTGAAGCGACCCCTTAGTCCGCTTATGCGGAATTGCCCTGGGCCACGCCTGACCGCTTATGCGGCCATCCCACCGCATCTACGGAACCGCTTCTGTGGCTCCTTTTCCACAGATGCGGAAACAACGGAAGGCAGAAGTTTCAAACCTGCAACATCCTTCCAAAATTCCCGTTTAACCACCCGAAATCACACCGAGGCCCCCGGGACCTCAACCAAAAACACCAACACATCCTATAACCTTATTCAAACTTGTTCCAATCCTCAAAACACGTCAAACAACGCTAAAACCAATAAATACATCGGATTCAAGCCTAGTTTTCATCAAAACTTCCGAAATGCGCATTCAATCAAAAACCCGACCAAACGATGTTCGAATGACCTGAAAATTTGCAGACATATCCAAAATTACCTAACGGAGCTACTGCAACTCTCGGAATTCCATTCCGACCCTCAGATCAAAATCTCACCTACCCACCGGAATCTGCCAAAATTCAAACTTAGCCAATTCAAGCCTAATTCTACACCGGACCTCCAAATTCAATTCCGATTGCACTCCTAAGTCACAAATCATCCCCCGAAGCTAACCGAATGACCAGAATTTCCATCTGAGCCCTCTAACTAAATAGTCAACTTCCAGTTGACTTTCCATAACAAGCTCCCTTTTAAGAGACTAAGTGTCTCATTTCTAACTAAAACTAATCCAATTCTATTCAACCTACTCAAATACTGATATTGAATTATAGTGAAGCATAATATGGGGGAAACGGGGCGGTAACTCACGTGACGACGGGGCGGGTCGTCACAGGCTGTTATTTTGATAAGTTCGAAATAAAATCCTTAAGGCCAAGGGCCTTCGCCATCAAAGATAGAAAGGTTCAACCTCGCTCGAACTCAAGAAAGGCAGTTATTTCGACAAGTTCGAAATAACACCCTTAAGGCCAAGGGCTTTCGCCATCAAAGATTGAAAGGTTCGACCTCATTCGAACTCAAGACGGGCACTTATTGTGATAAGTTCGAAATAACACCCTTAAGGCCAATGGCCTTCGCTATCAAAGATATAAAGGTTCGACCTCGCTCGAACTCAAGACGGGCCGTTATTTCGATAAGTTTGAAATAACACCCTTAAGGCCAAGGGCCTTCGCCATCGATGATCGAAAGGTTCGACCTCATTCGAACTCAAGACGGGCTGTTATTTCAATAAGTTTGAAATAACACCCTTAAGGCCAAGGGCCTTCGCCATCAAAGTTAGAAAGGTTCGACATCGCTCGAACTCAAGACGGGGTTGTTATTTCGATAAGTTCGAAATAATACCCTTAAGGCCAAGGGCCTTCGCCATCAAAGATAGAAAGGTCGACCTCGCTCGAACTCAAGACGGGCAGTTATTTCGATAAGTTTAAAATAACACCCTTGAGGCCAAGGGACTTCGCCATCAAAGATAGAAAGGTTCAACCTCGTTCGAACTCAAGACGGGCAGTTATTTCTATAAGTTCGAAATAACATCCTTAAGGCCAAGGGCCGTCACCATTAAATATAGAAAGGTTCGACTTTGCTCGAACTCAAGACGGGCTGTTATTTATATAAGTTCGAAATAACACTCTATAACACCATTAAGACCAAAGGCCTTCGCCATCAAAAATAGAAAAGTTCGACCTCGTTCGAACTCAAGACGGACTGTTATTTCAATAAGTTCGAAATAACACCCTTAAGGCCAAGGGCCTTTGCCATCAAAGATAGAAAGGTTCGACCTCGCTCGAACGCAAGACGGGTTGTTATTTCGATAAGGTCGAAATAACACCCTTAAGGCCAAGGGCCATCGCCATCGAAGATCGAAAGGTTTGACCTTGTTCGAACTCAAGACGGGCCGTTATTTCGACAAGTTCGAAATAACACCCTTAAGGCCAAGGGCCTTCGCCATCGAAGATCGAAAGGTTCGACCTCGTTCGAACTCAAGACGTGTCGTTATTTCGATAAGTTCGAAATAACACCCTTAAGGCCAATGGCCTTCGCCACCTAAGATCAGAAGGTTCGACCTCGTTCGAACTCAAGACGGGTTGTTATTTTGATAAGTTCGAAATAACACCCTTAAGGCCAAGTGCCTTCGCCACCTAAGATCAGAAGGTTCGACCTCGTTCGAACTCGAGACGGGCTGTTATTTTGATAAGTTCGAAATAATACCATTAAGGCAAGAGCCTGTGCCATGAAATATTGAAAGGTTCGACCTCGCTCAAACTCAAGGTGGGCCGTTATTTCGATAAGTTCGAAATAACCCCCTTAAGGCCAAGGGCCTTCGCCATCAAAGATAGAAAGGTTTTACCTTGTTCGAACTCAGATATGCTGCTATTTTGATATGTTCAAAATAACACCATTAAGGCTAAGGGCCTTCGCCATCAAAGGTCGAAAGTTTTGACCTCACTCAAACTCGGATGAGCTATTACTTCGATAAGTTCGTAATAAAATCCCCAAGGCCAGGAGCCTTCGTCACAAAAAGGGGAGAGCAAAATCGGGACTTGCCTGACGAGCCTCCACCCTGTGACGAGATCGTAAATTGCCATAAAGCTGAAACGTAAGACATGTAGGGAAAAAGAATTCTTTATTCATGAAGTCATAGGTGCGGGCTGTCGCCGCTTACATCCGGCTCAGGCCAGTCGACTAATATAAAAAAGACAACAAGAAACAAGCAAACGCCAATCGGTGAACGAAATAAAAAAAGTATAATTCTTTTTCACTTGGCGTCATCACCGCCGTCTTCATGATCATCTTCGTAAGGCTCATCATCATCACCGTCCGCACCCCCATCAGCTTTGGGTGTCGCAACATCATATCCACAGTTGGCACGAGCCTCGCGAGCCTTCTCTCACGCTTCCTCGTAGGCAGCCTCAGTCACGGTGCCTGCCTCCCACAAGTTCTTGAATATATTCCACTAGGCTTCGACATAGACCCAGATCTCATAAGTCTGGCGGGGAACGGCAGTGCGGGACGACCTAGCCTGGGCCCTCAACCATTGATTCTCCACCTCTAAGGCCGCGACTCGATCTACCAGAACCGAAGCCTCTTGATCAATCGTGCCAATCCGCTCCTCGAGCCTCGCCTCCGTAAGGGTCGCAGTCACCCTCTCCGATTCTTGCTGGGACTTGAGCACGCGAATAGTCTCCTCTGGAGCCGGCGCCCTTGCCAGAGCCTCAGACTAGGCTCTCTCAATGCGCTCTAAACCGGCAACCTTGCTCTCTATCGCAGACAATTTCCCTCTCCATTCTGCGCTCATCTCCTCAACTCAAACCCGGCTCTGATCCATCTCCAACTGTATCGCTCCCAACTTGCCCTGCAGGTACTCGCACTCGGCAGCGACCCCTTTACCCAATTCAAGCTCCTCATCCTTGAGGAGGAGTTGCTCTTCGAGCTCGCTCTTTCTACGGATCGTCTGCATCAGCTCTTGATCCCTTCTCTCCAATTCCTTGCCCAGAGCCCGGTTACGGGGGTCCGTCCTCAACCATTCGTGCAACTCACGACATCTGTTGCGATTGCAACGGTATTTCTCCAGCAACTGCAAGAAAATCCTCAACCGAATGTTGGCTCTACGGATGCTTTCCACCTTCACCAGATACGTCTGAAAAATGAGAAAGCAATTAAACCAATGTTATTTCGTATAAAGGGAAAGGCCGAAATAAGAGTCGAGGACAACATACCCTCAAACCCATGACGGCCACTTCGTCCCTCAATTTGGCATCAGGGACATTCTGCAGGGACTCATTTTCAGCTTCCGAACATAGCAGGCTAAGCTGCGACACCAAATTATCCCCCTGTGCCAAGAGATTCACGTCAGAATGGATATCAAGAACACGAGCCGATCCACCCGCGTAAACCACTGAATGGGTGAGGCCCTCCTCGAACATCCTGACATCATCGGGATCCAAATCCGACTCGGACTCATATTCGTCGACCATCACCCTCTTCCCCCTTTCTGCCACTGAGGGGGAGATGCGACCTGCCATAGATGAAAAAGGCACACTCGAAGTCAGGACGGCGACACTAGGTGTTCGGCTCTCTGCTCCGGCAGTACGTTGATCATCACCGGCAACGAAAACTCCAGATTGAGTCATTATAACATCCGAATCTTTCGGGCACTAACTGTCAGTGCCAACTTCAACAACTCGCTCCATCTCTAGGAGAGACGCTGCAGCAGCACCGTTACCTGGGCCCGTTGGGGGAGACTCATCCAAATTAATCACGGTCGGAGGCGCCATCTCTAATGCCACCCTCTGTCTCTTCGACGAACCTTCCTTTTTCCCAGTCGATGGTGATCCATTCGCACGACGAACAACACTGAATGGGGCTTCCTGAAGGGCCGTTCTTGCTAGAGTGGCCTGGACCACAGATTTGACCCAAGCCGCCCTCGATGAAGGACAAGCAGCAGGTACTGCAACAAAACGAGCAGACGCAGTCGGCGGACGAAAGGCTAGCTGAGGAGCCCTGACTCTCCGTACTCTCTCTGGCAACGACAAACGATGCTCAAGAGGTAAGATAAAAACGGAAAAAGACAAATAGAAAATAAGGACGTTATCTCACCTGAAAGAGGCCTACGTCCAAATCTCTCATGAAAGGTCGACCAAGTGTGAACCCCGCTGTATGGGGAAGGACGGCCTCTATCCATTCGCGAATCCCCTCCAAATGCGGCGGGGGCAGCTTCTCGGCTATGAAATAACAAAGCAGGTCAGTACCTACAACATAAAAGAAGAGAGGAAAAAGAAAAATCGAGCCCTCCACTAATCAGAGACGTAGACTTACGAGCAAAATTCCACCTCTCAGGAAATCCAGTCAGGTCCGCCACGAGGTGCTCGGTCCGTACATAGAAAAAGTTCTCATAAAAGAGATGATTGGTCCTGTCATCCATCTTTACCACTAGGCCTTTCGACCCTGAGGATGCGCATGGATCATCGTGCCTCGAATCAACTAGGGAGCGTACAGGCTAACCACGTGACCCAGAGTAACCTCATGACCAGCGCGCTCCGCATATTTGATGAACATGAGGAACAACTTGTACAAATAGGAGAAAGCTGGGTGGGGAATACCTCATAATAGCGACAGAAATCTACCACCAGCATAGGAAGCGTGTATACCCTACAAAGAAGGGGTAGGCATAGAACATACAAAATTCGGGACGGTCAATTTGAACCCGGTCGTCCTTCCCCGCCGGTACCATCTCGACAAAGCTGGGAATTCCCCATTGTTCCCTCAAATTCGCGATCCTTACCTCCCCTATGAGGGGAGCGATATCCTCCGGCTTCGCTCTATCGTTAACACTGAAGTATGCCACATCCTTCCCCAAGCGAGGTAAAATTTCATCTACAGATGGAACCTCTTCGTCCTCCACTAACTCTATGTCTCCGGCAGCTGGAACTGGGTTTTTAGTTGCTGAAGGAGCAACAGGAAGATTATCACGGGAAGAAGCACAACCATTTTTATCCAAAAAGGAAAAAAGAACTCACCAGAAGAAGCGAAAGAATTAAGGTTTGCAATGAGCAAGAGAGAGCCAGAATTCGAAGTGACAGAAAAGAAGGTATCCTAGAAATTCTCTCGAGATAAATAATGAAGTGCGAGAATCAAATGGCAGGGTTTCCTTATTTATAAGAGTCATAAATTCCCCGAGCGCGAAACACAATAGTCGCTATTCAAATCCGATGGGACGCAAAATGCTTCAGACCCTCAGTAACGTGCGTCATAATGACTGCACAAAGTAACACTCCATTTACCAACCAGCGTTTCGGTTTTGAAACCATCGTAACAGCACACGAGTACTGAAAAAACATCCCCAAAGAATCCCAAAATTCACAACGCGATCAAGGAACATAATAGGGGTCAGATTCCCTTCGACTACGTTGCATACATGATCCGTCCGTCGAAGTCAACGAGGAACGAACCCAACGAATGGAGGGACTAACTGTATTGGTCAAAATCTGACCACCCAACCGGGGCGACCACGACCCCATCCTAATTATCTTATGAAAGAAGTCAACGAAGTCAGATACACCCCATCATTATGACATTCGACATAAGCGACGAGGGCAAGCCCTCTCCACGATGGGTAAGCTTTCCCAACCCAGTCATACCGAGTTGTGGCACACACAAGAAGGTTTTCGACAATAAATATCATGCGAATAGAACCGAAAAGGGGGGTCCCCCCTACTTAACCTCTTACTTACCCTCCAACACTCCAATAGATCGAAAAGGATGAACAGAACTCCACCCTTGAAAAGAACGAATTCTTCATCTATAGAAAAGGGAGGGAGCTCCATCTTGGTACCAAGAAAAAGGGGACAAGACAATTGTAATTCTCTTTCCCCCTCTAAGGATGGGCAAGGCAAAACTTTATCATAAATAAGACATTTTAATGTTTTATCTGTTCCAGATACAATTGCTGTTTCTTTGTTTTTCAATCCGGTATTAATTATGATTGACTATGATTTACCCCTTCATCCTTTTTGATTGACTTTCTTAGAAAGAGTTTAACATCTTTTGAGTCAAACACTATCTTTCAACCAATATGGCATTTAATTATCATTTTTACTTGACGGCAATGTACATCTTAATATCTAGATAGAGATAATAAGCCCCGTAATCTTGCATTTTCCTTTTCGAAGTATAGGGAGGTTAGTCTAATACTAATCCATAAACTAATTTGGTAAATCGAGACATTGCATAAATTGAAAAAATATATATACGGCTCATGATGGGCTATAATTACGTATTTTAGTAGCTTATTGCACTCAAATTTACTGCACTTTGATTGAGTTTGAGCTTTAATCGCTAGTGTTTTGCACTAATGGTGTGTTTTATGCCTTGTAGGAGTGATTCCGAGCTATGTAGATGTTATGGAATGAATTTAAGTGATTTGGAGCTTTAAAGTTTGAGTAAAAGTTCAAGGAATTAAGCAGGGATCTGTTTGGGGGTCAACGGATGATAGTTAGAGCGAACGAAGAATCGAATAGGCATATTGCCCACTGTCTAGTAAAATAGATATAACGTTTTGCTCAGAACTCCATTTTGGCTCCACAATGCATGGTTGGAAATATAACTAAAAGGGCTACAACTTTCATGTTTTACTTTTTTCCAAATTTGAAATGGAACGGGGTAAACAATGCGTGTCAATAGCGCAATCGCGCTCAGGTCGCGCTCGTCAACCAGAACACTGGGCCACTAGCGCGATCGCGCTAGTCAAATCCGGGAAAAGTGTCCTTTTTCACATTGGAGAAGGTATAATTATTTGGGTTCAACCCTACTTGGTATATATAAATGGAAAAATGGTATTTTGGGAGGGGGAGGACGTTTTTGAGAGGAAAACACGAGCACAGAGCCGTCGTGGAGGCCGGAATTCATCGGGTTTCATCTTTTTTTCCTACAAACTTAATAATTTTTATGTTTCTTTGTATGATTTGTTGTTTTTCTACCATGTCTATGTGGAGCTAAACTCCACGTTATAGGGTTGTGGTTCTTTCATGACTATTGTTATTTGGATATTGATTTTGATTTTGTAGTTTATCATATTGGTTTATTTATTTAATCCTGAACTAAATTATTTGATTTCTTGATCACCAATTGAATACTATCTACGAATCTAGAGTTAAACTCGAAAGTGGGAATTCTAGATTGCATATAGGATTGAATAGAGCAAGTTCTTGAACTTGGGCATCGGGAAACGGATTAGCGGTTAGGATAGACATACACATAATTGCCCTGCTTGGTTGATTTATAGGAATTATAAATGCGTTCTTGTTGATTCTAACTCCGTAGACATATAGGCGTTAGGTTAGCTTGAATAGGCGAGTAAGAACTCGACAGATCCTTATGAGCAATATTAACCCTGTCAACCAATAAACTAGATAAATTAGTTAGTCAATTCAATTGAAGAATACAATAGGAATGTTAGATAGCCCATAACCCTAGGTCGTTTTCATTACATTGATATCATAAAAATCTGCACTTTCTCTGTCCAAAGTTCATTATTTGTTTTTATTTATTTTAATTAGTTTAGAATCAAATACTTCTAGGTTTAATTCATGTATAGATAATTAGGACAGTCTAATTTAGTTAATAGTTAATCACAAGTCCTCGTGGGTTCGACATCCGACTTTTAGTCACTTTATTACTTGACGACCGCGTATACATACGTGTGCGTTTGGCCGCAACAAGTTTTTGGCGCCGTTGCAGGGGACTTAAAAATTAACTATTTTTCGAGATTAGGCTTTTAATTTTATCCACTTTTTTGTATATTTTTATTTTTATGACTATTTGACTTTTCTTCTAGTGTGTTTCTAGTTTTCTCAACATGACATCTAGGAGGTTTGAATTTGAAAATGGGAGTAAGGGTTGGTATTGGAACGTATATTCTCGATTAGGCGAATATGCGGAACTATGTTGTCTTCTGACTATGTTGGTGAATGATTGGTCTAAGGAGAGAGATGAACTTGCACATCAAATTGATAATTTTGCCTTGGCTGTACATAACTTAGATGCAGATTAGAGCACAAAGGTTGATGCGTGTAACGCCCAACAATTTAATAATGAGTTGTGTGAAGCTGAAAAAAATCTTCTAGACCAAATTGAGGAGCTAAAACGAGAATACCAATCACTAAACCATATTTTTCTTGAGGATGCCAATATTGAGAAGAGTGCTCTAGAGTCATGTGAGGGAATAGATAACATTACTTTGGGAGACTTGAGTGTGTGTAAATATGAGGATGCAAATAGTAGTAAAATTCATGAGTTAGAGCGCATTAGACCTCATTCTAATTATTTTTCCACATTGTGTTTAGATAGTAAGATATCAATCGAGCCATCTGAGCCAATGAAGGGGTCAAAGAGTGAGGATGAGAGCGCCTATATTCTTGAATTTGTTGTGCCAAAAAGCAATAATTACATTCCTCATCTAAAGGCCAAGAGGTGTACAGTGAAAAATTTATTACTTGGCATGGTTATCTTTGTAGCCCCACCAAAGGTGCATAGCCACAGACTGGATGTCATGTTAGGGGTACAATTCATAAGTTCAAGGTGGAGACAAAAATTAGTTCAAGTCGTGCCGCGACTTTAAATTAGGCGCTTGTTGGGAGGCAACCCGGCTTTACTGCTTTCTTTTATTTTTATTTATTTTATTTTTCTATCTTTGTAGCGTTTTTTTAGGATTATGAGCATAGAAGAAAAGCCATTGGAAGTGTGCAAAAGTGAGCTATGTGATTGAAATAAGTGTGGGGTGACCGCATAAAGGATCGTACCTAGGAGAAGTCTGAGTATCCGTGAGCTGCTAATGCTTCGGCCTTTGACCTACCAGGGAGTCTCTTTTATCCTCTTGTTATTTTTAGTGTGCACTGAGGACATTGCACAATTTTAAGTATGGGGTGAGGAGATTTTCTGGATGATTTTTTGTGCTATGTTAGCTTAGTTATAGTACTCGCTCTTAGTGTAGTAACTTTTTAAAAACAAAAAAAACAAAAAAAACGAAAAAAAAATAAAAAAATTTGGACTTTTCCCGACGATGGATTTTGTGGACAGCTTTCTTGTGAGATTAAGGTCCAATAAAAAAAATAAAAAAAGGATGAAAAATAGAAAAAATCCAAAAATGCGTCTTTTATTTTTTTTAGGTAGCAATAAATCCCCATGGTTTTTCGTTGTGCAACAGTTCTTTTCCATGGGATGTATTTTGAACCGGGTATTAGTAATTTTTTTAATTTTTAGAGTAGATTAGAATTTAGGGAATAAATGGAGGAAGAATGATAAACCTAGGCTCCCTTGACTTGTTTGATAGTAGCCTATTTAGTCTTTGTCATGTGTATCTTCCCTATGATTTGACATTATTAATGATGCCTTGCTTAGTTGGATAGCATGTCACGACCCAAAATCCACTAAGGGTCATGGTGGCGCCGAAAATCGCTGTCAGGCAAGCCAACTTAATTAATCACTTAAACCCTCCCTTTTAACACCTTTGAAATCTAGAATTTTCCTTTCATTTTTCATAAATAAAAAGTTCGCTAACTTCAATTCAAATTAAATAATAACTATTAGTACACATCTTTCGAAAACCATCCCAGAACCCGGTGTCACAAGTGCATGACCAACTACTGATAAGGGAAATAAAATACCACATCTGTCCGAAATACAGGGGACAGGGACTAAATACAAAATGCTGAAAGGAACTACACTAGTTGCGGGTCGCCTAGAATAATGCAGCTCACCTAGTCCCAGAATCTTCCGCACTGCTACGCCCAGTAGGCTGCTAGAGATGCATATATCTGTGCAACAAAAATGCACAGAAGTATAGTATGAGTACGTAAACAACGTGTACTCAATGAGTATCCCGCCTAATCTCGCAGAAGTAGAGACGAGATGGCCAACTTCGACACTTACTAGAGGTCCAATAATAATATACTAAATGTGTGAGGAGATCAGGGATTTTATATATATCGGTTCTAACTCACAAAGCTGGTAAACAGGCAATAAACCTTCAACAAATAATAAAGGATTTTCAAGATTTACTTTTCTTTATTTTATCAAGTTATATCAAGCCATGGAAGGCAGCATCAGCGTATAAAATTCTCAGGCAACGATATATAAATCATGCGCAAATCATGCTGAGGCAACGACCCGCTCCAACAGAAAAGAAATGTGCACTTGCCGAGGGTCGACGGAACGCCTATAGATGCATCTATTTAATCTGCTGAGGCGTTCGGCCCGTTCCAAAATAAACACATAGAGACATTCAGTCAAGAAGCCAACATGGGGAAATTATTCATGGAAGAACAAATTCTCTTTTAACAAATTAAGAAAGTGAGGTTTATATCTTGTTGGAAATTCATTTACTATTTGATGTGGTTTAAGCAATTCAACTGTCTATAAGATTACAAATATTCCAAGTATAGCATGCTTTTGGGTCCTAGACTACCTGAACAATAGCATAATAGTAGCTATGCACGGACTCTCGTCACCTCATGCGTACGTAGCCCCCACAAATAGGAGCACATAACCAATTAACTCACCTATGGGGACAATTCCCTCTTACAAGGTTAGAAAGGAGACTCACCTAGCTCCGAAGACTCATAACCGGCATTCTACATTCCTCCGAACACTTACACCAACGCACAATGCTCCAAAACTAGCCAATGATTATACAAATCCATTAATATATGCTCAACTAAACTTTACAACCCAATTTGTAATGATTCCTAACCCCGAACGAAAAGTTGACAAAAATGCCCTTGGGCCCACGTGCCCGGAAATCCGAAATTTCTCAAAGATAAAGTTTACACATGAACTCACGAACTCAAATATATGATTTTCTCTTACTTCCATACTCAAAATCGTGGTAAAATTCAATTTATCAA
>MU673699.1:3871-24116 GCA_026770625.1 Nicotiana glauca | reverse complement strand
TGATATAATCTTGTATTTAGATTGGAAATGAGTAGGAGTATCTTACCTTAACATAGATGACGAAATCCCTCTTTGAAGCTCTCCAAAAAATCGCCCAAGCCATGAAAAATTAGAGAAATGAACTCAAATCACGATTTTTAAACATCCATTCTGCCCCAGCTGTTTCCGCTTCTGCGGAATTATTTTTGCTTATGCGGTTCCGCTTATGCGGTTAAAATGCCGCCTCTGCGGTTCTTTCCCAAGCTGCCCAGCTTCCGCTTCTACGCTTCCTTTTCCGCAGGTGCGGTCCCGCATCTGCGGCTCCCTGACCGCATCTGCGGTCCCAGCTTTCCTCACCAAAATCTGCATCTGCGTTCTTCCTGGCCGCTTTTGTGGCTCCGCTTATGCGGATTCCTAGCCGCATATGCGGTCCCTACTCCCTTCACTCCCAACCACTTCTGCGGTCCCTTCCTCGTTTCTACGGGGCTGCTTCTGCGGTTGCAAAAGCGGAAATACCAGCAACCAGACCCTTCAGCCATTCTTCAACTTCCAAATTTGATCCGTTAACCATCCGAAATCCACCCGAGGCCCCCGGGACCTCAACCAAACCTACAAACCAATCTCAAAACACATTACGGACTTGCTCGAGGCCTCAAATCGTATCAAACAATGCTAAAATCATGAATTACACCTTTATTCAAGCTTTATGAACTTCGAAATTTCAAACTTCTACTTCCGATGTTTAAACCTATCAAATCACGTCCGATTGACCTCAAATTTTGCACACAAGTCATATTTGATATTATGGACCTACTCCAGCATTCAGAATCGGATTTTGACCCCGGTATCAAAAGGTCCACTTTCAGTCAAACTTCTCAAAAACCTTCAAATTTCTATCTTTAGCCAAATGGCTTCAAAATGACCTACGAACCTCCGAATTCACTTCTGATCGCGCTCCCAACTCCAGAACCACCATACGGATCTACTCCCAGTCTCGAAATTCCAAACGGACATCGATAACATTGAAATGCACTTCAAACCAAACATATAAAATTTCTTCTAAAATGCTAACTTCCACAATAGGCGCCAAAATACTCCTGGGTTATCCAAAACCCGATCCGGGCATACGCCCAAGTCCGAAATCATCATACGACCTTGCTGGAACCTTCGGATCTTGATTCCGAGGTCGTTTACTCAAAATTCCAATACTAGCCATTTTCTCCAACTTAAGGCTTCTGAAATGAGAATTTTCATTTAAATTTAACTCTGATCTTCCTGAATTTCAATTCCGACCATACGCACAAGTCGATATACCTGAAATGAAGTTGCTCATGGCATCAGACTACTGAACGACGTGCTAGAACTCAAAACGACCAGTCGGGTCGTTACATTCTCTCCCACTTAAACATATGTTCGTCCTCGAACATGCTGAGAACTGCACTGGAGCGGTCTGAAATCGCTGTTTAACTTCTCATGCACCTTCTCGTACTACCACAATTCAGTTGAGCACATTAGCTCGATCAATTCTGGAGGTATTCTCTTTTATTCAAGCGGATACGCCTCAAAGTCCAATTCTAACATCCGGAACTCAATGCTAGGCTTGTTTCCAACATGCGCTCATTATATCAATAGCTACACGTTGTACCCAGACGTGATTGCATAACTTTGCTGAATTTACACGTTGCCTCACTTCACTCATAGGACCAAAATAACCTTTCCGATCGAATTAATCAAAATTCCACGAATATGATGCTCTCATTGCACCTCATGGCCTACATAGGTTTTGCTCTAATTCTTACAATAACACCACGACGGAAGAGATGTGCCGAAATTCATAACCAACTGCCGAGTCAACAAATCATTAGATCTATACCCCTGACAAAACCATCACCTCATACAGGACCAAATAATGGCCTTATCTCCATAATATACTTCATATACTCAGATTGCACTGATCTTAAATCCAAAAATCTCATCTCACCCAGCACAAACTGCTCAGGCAATAAGCCACCCCAGACATAATCAAAAGTCTCATATGATGCCACAATGTGCCAATAGGCCAGCAATTAGAATGTGATACAAAAGGAAACGAACTCTGAAAAGGAGATCTAATTACCCCGCTAGCAAATCATACATGCAACGTGGGTAACATGCTAAACGGATACCCCGCTCGCGAATCATACATGCGACGCGAGCTCACCGCTAGAACGAGCTTCCCTCGGAAAATGGGAAACATAACACATAAAGGCAAATAGGGGAACTGTACTGAACATCACATTGTTGCGGCGTGCAACCCGATCTAAATAACATACCCATGGCGGCGTGCCACCCGATCCACACATAGAACTCACATAAGGAGATGTACATCGATCTAAATCGCTCATTACAACAAAATACTGGATATCGGTCATAAACACACTAAATGTATAATACCATTCTCTGGGGAGACATATAATGCTATAATCCACAAACTCAGGCACAACTGAGGTGCGATACAAGATCTGAATCTCAAGAGCCGTTCTGCTCATAATACATCATTTCTACATGGATCCTCAACACATAAGAGATTTTCTCAAGCCGTCTCACGACTCTCATGGTGCAATGCATCACTACATGGATTATCTGACTACAAAATAACACCCTGACTACTCTATAAGGAGCGCATTACTGAAATGAACACAACTGGCCTGACATAGAGCCCAAATTCACATTTAAATCCATCTATCGACCTCAAGTTGATCCTGATCATATCAAACTAAGCCAATAACCTTTCAAATGTCCATACAAATTTCCCTCTTCTCATAACACACAAGGACAACCTTCATAACCAGAGTACAATCCACAACTCAGAGACCGAGTGCCCTCCAGGCATCCATTCTCAAATGCAACGATATCATCACAATTCTCCGTACTTGGTCTAGATCTTTAATCAATCAAGTGGATACGTGCCACATTTATGCAATCTTCCTGTGGAACACACTCCCACAATCTACCATAACAATTAACTGGGTCTTACCTCCAACCCACCAACCGCACTAACGCTAAAAAGTGATCAGAATCATTAACCATGATACAATCCCTCTTTAAAAAACACCAATCTCAGGTGATGCTGAAGACAATCCCAACTTACTTTAAACACCGAAACTCTTTTCCTGCTCATCCAAGCTTGCGACATCTTTGTCCAAACCGAACTGCAACTTTGATTCTTGTTTCAAATTTCATATTACTAGCTGCTCCCGATATGCCCATGAATAGTAGGACACGATTCTTCATCATAATTCCAGAATTGTTAATAGATTAATACTTCATCACGACAAAGCTTTTCACTGAACTCACTTTAGGAGAATCACAGCAACACACAGGCGAATACTCATAACCGTAGAACATGCAAATATCTAAGAAGTGGTCTAAGCCACCATAACCCTTCCGGAATCTGATTTCACATAACAAGCCATAACAGTAGAATGCTTCAGAATAATATCAGTTACGGCGGCTGGAAAGCCTCGTACGCACCGCCACAGATTACCTGTATAACTTAATCACGCTGAAAGAGCTGATCTCTACCGCCAATATGTCAACTAAATTATGGCTAACCAATCTATCTTCTTCCAATTTATCCTTGATTGCCTTAGGAATAATACCAACTCCACTCAATACATAGCATACTCCATCTGCACTTATTCCGAGTGAGCTTGAATCACAAGACTATGCCGTCTCAAATCCCACAAACTATTTCGTACCTCCCAAATGTCACACTGCAAGCCAAAACATCACAGATCATTCTGCGCCTCTTCTCATAGGCTTCTAACAAGCTTGATACTTTTACCCGTAATTCTACGCTCGAAATCATTAGGCATCATACCTCATCTCGTGAATTTACCATGACCGTTGTTGAGAGCCACCCACTCTGACTTGGCCCCGAATATAATTGACTCCATGAGTCTCCCATCACACGAGTACCCCTTGGCAAAGAACCCGCCGAATCGCTTCCCTTGGAACCCACATCTGCACAAAGCAAAATCCTGAATCTTTCCCCCAAGTCTGAGCATGATCCAATAAGGCCAACGATAGCCCACCTTTAATAATTCCTTTTCCCATTTTACCACTTATGGTTTTTCCCCATAGTTGAAATAGCCCAACAATATGCTAATAACCTGAAACCTCGCGAGCAGTTAACTCTGCAACCCCATCATAAGAGGTGGGACTCTCCCACTTAGCTTGAAGCCATTATTTCACAACTCTGGAATTCACCAAGATTCCCTAGCTTCCATAGACATAACCTTGCACGATTAACCTCAAAAATTCTCGGATTCTTTCTGCAGAACCCTATGCTTTTATACTTTGATTCGCCCACTACATTTGCACGACCGATCTATTTGCTACATCACCAATAAAATTCTTGGCAGAAGCCTCGCTAACCCGCCTATAGAAGGCTCTCCCCGGTATCTTCCCACACTGTTGCACAGGGTACAATTACTACGACATCAATGACCCTCCCTGAGTCTGAGCTCACGCTCCAGTTGCACAGGTCCATTTACCCCTCGTGGTCATCATCTAAATGTGTGACAACATCCTTCCAATTCAAATTTTATGTTGCATCCTTTTTAATTTAAGCGGCTCCTTTCCATTATACTAAATCTCCGGCTGCACAAGAATCCCTATTTCAAATTAGGCCCGTAGACCCCAATAACCAAGCACCAGTATTCTCAAATCGTTCCAAACTCTCCTTAAGGCGCATAATCATCTTATTACCAAGCCCTATACAGCTCCGCCACTCTCCCACTTTGGGCAAACTTACTCTTTTACTCAACTACTTGACCTATGTTTCTTATACCTGGCCCTTTAGAAGTTCAAAACTCCGTCTGACACTTCCCACATGTTTTCTCATCTTTTGCTGCTCCGTTGTTGCCTCAATAAAATGTATCTTCCTGGAGCTTGAATCCACAATTTGTTACTAACTTTAAACTTTTCCGAAGATCATCTTTCTCAAACCATCAACATTTGAAATACTGATTCAATCCTAAACCTCCGCACCATGCGATATCTGACAGTCGTATCTCCAATACTATTTCATAATATCTTGCCATAAAGGCGAATTGTAGTAGATTATAACACCGATAAACTTAATACATCCAATTAGGACAACAACACCCCAACATAGAGGAGAACTCCACCACGCTTACAATTACCATGTTTCATCACTTCCACCAGCCCACATCCAACCATCCTTAGTCCGACTGCCTTTCCTTTACCGGGAATAAAATATTTAATCCCTTGATTACACACTGAGTAAACCTCCCTTCAAGTCATTCACTGCTCCGACACGTGGGCAAATATCCTACCATCACAACAATACTGCAGAATAATCGCTCATAAGAATTGTGGCAACCTGTGCCTAGACTTAAGGCTCTTAAAAGTTTTGTTACTGAGCTGAACACTAGAATATCCTTCCATAAGGCGACTATAATAGTCCAATCAATTATACCGGGAGAATCATCCCGCACCATATTTGTAGTGCCATTACAGTCCTTCAATTTTTGATTTATAAAAAGCGCTCGTGTAAGATTGAGCAGGAAGAAATCAAAGGCATAAGCCTCAAAGGAATTGAACCGCATGATAAGGAAATCAAGAAGGGAAGTACTCCTAATAGCCCTCTAGCCTCCCGAGGATTAGTACAGACGTCTCCGTACCAATCCTCGAGACTCTACTAGACTTGCTCATGACTCGTGAGACCGACAGGAACGTAGTGCTCTGATACCATGTTGTCACGACCCAAAATCCATTGAGGGTCGTGGTGGCGCCGGACACCACTGTCAGGCAAGCCAACTTAATTAATTGATAAATTAAAATCTCCCTTTTAACACCTTTGAAATCTAGGATTTTCCTTTCATTTTTCATAAATAAAAAGTTCACTTACTTCAATTCAAATTAAATAATAACTATTAGTACACATCTTTCGAAAATCATCCCAGAACTCGGTGTCACAAGTGCATGACCAACTACTGATAAGGGAAATAAAATACCACATCTGTCTGAAATACAGGAGACAGGGACTAAATATAAAATGCTGAAAGGAACTACACTAGCTGCGGGTCACCTCGAATAATGCAGCTCACCTAGTCCTAGAATCTTCCGCGCTGCTACGCCCAGTAGGCTGCTAGAGATGCATATACCTGTGCAACAAAAATGCACAGAAGTGTAGCATGAGTACGTAAACAACGTGTACTCAATGAGTATCCCGCCTAATCTCAAAGAAGTAGAGACGAGATGGCCAACTTTGACACTTACTAAAGGTCCAATAATAATATACTAAATGTGTGAGGAGATCAGGGATTTTATATATATCGGTTCTAACTAACAAAGCTGGTAAACAGGCAATACACCTTCAACAAATAATAAAGGATTTTCAAGATTTACTTTTCTTTATTTTATCGATTTATATCAATCCAAGGAAGGCAGCATCAGCGTATAAAATTCTGAGGAAACGATATATAAATCATGCACAAATCATGACGAGGCAACGGCCTGCTCCAACAGAAAAGAAATGTGCACTTGCCGAGGGTCGACGGTGCGCCTATAGATGCATCTATTTAATCTGCCGAGGCATTTGGCCCGTTCCAAAATAAACACATAGAGACATTCAGTCAAGAAGCCAACATGGGGCAATTATTCAAGAAAGAACAAATTATCTTTTAACAAATTAAGAAAGTGAGGTTTAGATCTTGTTGGAAATTCATTTACTATTTGATGTGGTTTAAGCAATTCAATTGTCCATAAGATTACAAATATTTCAAGTATAGCATGTTTTTGGGTCCTAGACTACCCGGACAATAGCATAATAGTAGCTACGCACGGACTCTCGTCACCTCGTGCGTACGTAGCCCCCACAAATAGGAGCACATAACCAATTAACTCACCTATGGGGACAATTCTCTCTTACAAGGTTAGAAAGGAGACTCACCTAGCTCCGAAGACTCATAACCGGCATTTTACATTCCTCCGAACACTTGTACCAACGCATGATGCTACAAAACTAGCCAATGATTATACAAATCCATTAATATATGCTCAATTAAACTTTGCAACCCAATTTGTAACTATTCCTAACCCTGAATGAAAAGTTAACAAAAATGCCCTTGGGCCCACGTGCCTAGAAATCCAAAATTTCTCGAAGATAAAGTTTACCCACGAACTTATGAACTCAAATATATGATTTTCTCTTACTTCCATACTCAAAATCATGGTAAAATTCAATTTATTAAGTTTCTAGGTTTTCTTCCAAAAATCCTAACTTGCCCACAATGTTTATGTCTAATTCCATGATATAATATTGTATTTAGCTTGGAAATGAGTAGGAGTATCTTACCTTAACATAGATGACGAAATCCCTCTTTGAAGCTCTCCAAAAAATCGCCCAAGCCATGAAAAATGAGATAAATGAACTCAAATCACGATTTTTAAACATCCATTCTGCCCCAACTGTTTCCGCTTCTGCGGAATTATTTCCGCTTATGCAGTTCCGCTTATGTGGTTAAAACGCTGCTTCTTCGGCTCCTTCCCAAGCCACCCAGCTTCTGCTTCTGCTTCTGCGCTTCCTTTTCCGCAGGTGCGGTCCCGCATCTGCGGCTCCCTGATCGCATCTGCGGTCCCAACTTTCCTCACCAAAATCCGCATCTGTGGTCTTCCTGGCCGCTTCTGCGGATTCCTAGACGCATATGCAGTCCCTGCTCCCTTCACTCCCAACCGCTTCTGTGGTCCCTTCCTCGCTTTTGCGGGGCCGCGAAAGCGGAAATACCAGCAACCAGACCCTTCATCCATTCTTCAACTTCCAAATTTGATCCGTTAACCATCCGGAATCCACCCAAGGCCCCCGGGACCTCAACCAAACCTACCAACTAATCTCAAAACACATTACGGACTTGCTCGAGGCCTCAAATTGTATCAAACAACGCTAAAACCATGAATTACACCCCGATTCAAGCTTTATGAACTTCGAAATTTCAAACTTCTACTTCCGATGTTTAAACCTATCAAATCACGTCCGATTGACCTCAAATTTTTCACACAAGTCATATTTAACATTAAGGACTTACTCCAGCTTTCAGAATCGGATTCTGATCCCGATATCAAAAAGTTCACTTCCGGTCAAACTTCTTAAAAACCTTCAAATTTCTATCTTTAGTCAAATGGCTTCAAAATGACCTACGGACCTCCGAATTCACTTCCGATCAT
Organism: Nicotiana glauca; assembly: GCA_026770625.1. Taxonomy (NCBI): domain Eukaryota; kingdom Viridiplantae; phylum Streptophyta; class Magnoliopsida; order Solanales; family Solanaceae; genus Nicotiana; species Nicotiana glauca. The sequence continues at coordinate 15,905 of MU673699.1, read as the reverse complement.
GCTCCCAACTCCAGAATCACCATACGGAGCTACTCCCAGTCTCGTAATTCCAAACGGACATCGATAACACTAAAATGCACTTTAAACCAAACTTATGAAATTTTTTCTAAAATGCTAACTTCCACAATATGCGCCAAAACACTCCCGGGTTATCCAAAACCCGATCCGGGCATACGCCCAAGTCCGAAATCATCATACGACCCTGCTGGAACCTTCAGATATTGATTCCGAGTTCGTTTATTCAAAATTCCAATCTTAGCCATTTTCTCCAACTTAAGGCTTCTAAAATGAGAATTTTCATTTAAATTTAACTCTGATCTTCCTGAATTTCAATTCCGACCATACACACAAGTTGATATAGTTGAAATGAAGCTGATCATGGCCTCAGACTGCTGAACAACGTGCTATATCTCAAAACGACTGGCCGGGTCGTTACAAATCTGAAGGAAAAAAATAGAGATGAATATATTGTTGTCTTGTTCCTGCTAGTGGGTATGAATTATTATAGTGCTTAAAGCAGAAGGGAGCATTTTTGGGGTGATATTGTTTGTGAAAATGAATTGGATTGAAGAATTTGCGCTTAAAGTTAATTATGTGTTGTGTTAAAGTGCTTAGGAGGGTTAGTCACTATTCCTAAATATATCCTACCCGTCCCTTAGCCCACATTACAACCATGAAAAATTCCTAATTGATTTTAGATCGAGCGAGCCTACATTAGTAGAGATTTACATTAAGAGAAAGCCTATAGTACCAATTACATGCATGTGACTTCTTTTGTGAGGGTGAGCGATATTTTCTTTTGATATATATGAGTCCTTAAAATATATTTGATCGTAAGATTCGAATGTGTGGATTCAACTTACTCTCTTGCCTTGATTGTGAGGGCACATGGTTTCACGAAGGATAGGTAACATTATTAGACTTCTATAGGATGTTGGGTGTTCAAGCCATGAGTGCATCGTGACATTGAGTCAGTTTTTGAGGCTAGGATTGTTGTGAGCATGTTGTCTTTGTTGTAAATAATTTTTAAGAATAGTATGAGTAATGCTCAAAGACAGAGTATAGTGTTGGTTGACTCGAGGAAAAGCAACGTTTAAATGTGGGGTATTGATGATGGGCTATAATTACGTATTTTAGTCGCTTATTACACCCAAATTTACTGCACTTTGATTGAGTTTGAGCTTTAATCACTAGTGTTTTGCACTAATGGTGTGTTTTATGCCTTGTAGGAGTGATTTCGAGCTATGTAGATATTACGGAATTAACTCAAGTGATTTGGAGCTTTAAAGTTTGAGTAAAATTTCAAGGAATTAAGCCGGGATCGTATTTGGGGGTCAACGGATGATAGAGCGAACGAAGAATCGAGTTAGGCATATTTCCCACTGTCTAATAAAATAGATATAACTTTTTGCTCCAAACTCCATTTTGGCTCCACAATATATTATTGTAAATCTAACTCAAAGGGATACAACTTACATGTTTTATATTTTTCCAAATTCGAAATGGAACAGGGTGAAAAATGCGCGTCAATAGCGCGATCGCGCTCAGGTCGCGCTCGTCAGGTAGAACACTGGGCAACTAGCACGATCACGCTAGTCAAACCCGGGAAAAGTGTCCTTTTTCACATTACAGAAGGTATAATTATTTGGGTCCAACCCTACTTGGTATATATACATGGAAAAATGGTATTTTGGGAGGGGGGATGTTTTTGAGTGGAAAACACGAGCACAGAGCCGTCGTGGAGGCCGAAATTCATCGGGTTTCATCTTTTCTTCCTCCCAACTTAATAATTTTTATATTTCTTTGTATGATTTGTTGTTTAGCTACCATATCTATGTAGATCTAAACTCCACGTTCTAGGGTTGTGGTTCTTTCATGACTATTGTTATTCGGATATTGATTTTGATTTTTTTAGTTGATCATATTGGTTTATTTATTTAATCCTGAACTAAATTATTTGATTGCTTGATCACCAATTGAATACTATCTACGAATCTAGAGTTGAACTCGAAAGTGGGAATTCTAGATTGCATATAGGAATGAATAGAGCAAGTTCTTGAACCTGGGCATCGGAAAACGGATTAGCGGTTAGGATAGACATATACATAATTGCCCTGCTTGGTTGATTTACAGGAATTATAAATGCGTTCTTGTTGATTCTAACTCCATAGACATATAGGCGTTAGGTTAGCTTGAATAGGCGAGTAAGAACTCGACAGATTCTTATGAGCAATATTAACCCTGTCAACCAATAAACTAGATAAATTAGCTAGTCAATTCAATTGAAGAATACAATAGGAATGTTAGATAGCCCATAACCCTAGATCTTTTTCATTACATTGATATCATAAAAATCTGCACTTTCTCTGTCCAAAGTTTATTATTTGTTTTTATTTATTTTAATTAGTTTAGAATCAAATACTTCTAGGTTTAATTCATGTATAGATAATTATTATAGTCTAATTTAGTTAATAGTTAATCACAAGTCCTCGTGGGTTCGACATCCGACTTTTAGTCACTTTATTACTTGACGACCGCGTATACATACGTGTGCGTTTGGCCGCAACAACAGCCAAGGAAAAATTATCCATTTGAAAGGTTCAGTATCATGACTTAATGTTAGAGCTGTTAATATGGGTCGGGTCGGGCTAATCCAGCCCAGCCCACATAGGCTGTAGTAATTGATGGGCTGGGCTAGCCCACCATTTTGATGGGTCTTATAATGATCAGTCCACCCCAGCCCTATATGGGTCACGGGCCCCCACTAGTCGACTCATTAATCTAAAAATATAATTTTATATTTTTTCTTTAAGTTCTGACAAAAAAGATAATTATTTAAAAGTTAAAAATATCTTATTGGAAAAAATTTGCAAAACTTAATAACTTTTTATATTGTTCCAATATATCACAATAAATACTAAAAAAAAGTAAAAGACTAGACTATATTTTATTTACTAAAAGTCAAAACTCAAAATAAATTATTCAAGAGAACGTTCATAATGCTTATGAGATATCCAACACATCATCTTCATCAAACATATTTGAATTCGCTTGTGATAGGATTGTCTTAACATCTTCAATTTCATCTACATCTACAATTCCTATGCAATATTAATTAGTTAAATATTAAGAATAATTAAATTTTAAAAATTAATAATATTTAAATTCACATAAAAAAACTATTACTAGTTTGAGTTTGGAAAAAGTTGTGCAACCAATTTCGAGTAGTAACAAGTGTTTGGACATTTTCATAATAAATACAACTTTTGTACTTTGTAAGAACACGCAACCATTGCTAAATATTGATTCTGATGTTACAATGGTAATAGGAATTCTAAGTACATCACGCACCATCTTTAAAAGATCGAGATATTTTCTAGAATGGTCCTTCCAATACATGATAACATCCATCTCTTGAAACTTCTCAAGATCAAGTTTTGGTTCCTTTTAGTAAAGATCTAATTTTGACTTTCCATCTCTAGAGGCGTGTACTTTTTATTTTTATATATTTTAAATATTTTATTAGACCCACGGGCCGACCTAGTCCAGCTTCAATCAAGCCTCACGGGCCACGGGCTTATTCGGGCCAGGCTTAAAAGCCTCGTTTTTAAACGGGCTCCAAAAATTCTAGCTCAACCCTGCTAAATCACGGACTGGGTTGGGTTGGCTCAACGAGCCAAACCCATATTTATGGCTCTACCTAATGTGAGGTGTGTAAATAAATTTTGTTTAAAAAAATTGACGGTTACTTATGTATTTCTCCAAGAAAAAAAAATCCGTTCATACACTTTCTTTGTCTCCAACCAATTACTAAATTATTTGCATTGTTTCGCTAAAACCACTGAGATCTTTTTTTACTTTGATATGCTTAGTTAGTACTAGTAATAAAAATGCTCTCAAACATTAACTCTACACCGTCATCTTTCATCCCACATAAACCACCGGATATCTCCATTCCTCTATCTTGCCCACCTTCACAACCATCCCAAACTACTTTTTCCTCAACTTTAGACAATAATATGATTATTGAAACTATTGCCAAACCATCCAAACTCATCCAAACATCTTATCTAAATACTCTACTTTCAAACAATATATCACCCTCCACATCTACTTCAAATGATTCGTTGTCTTTTACTCAAGTTATAAATGATAAATTGGAAGCACCAATTGATCCAAACATTTTCATTTCACTTTCTCTTGAAGAAAAGGAAAGAATCTATAAGTCGTGATAACATGCAGTGATTATAAAGCTGTATGGTCAAAAAATTGGACACCAATTACTAAGGCAAAAAATTTATGCCTTATGGAAACCTACTGAAAATCTACCGATTATAGATTTAGAATATGATTTTTACTTACTTAAATTCCAGAAATAGGAAAATAAGAATCATGCTATACAAGACGGACCTTGGTTTATACTAAATCATTTCCTATCTGTTCGTCAATGGGAACGAAAGTTCATGGCTTCCTAAATAAAAATAAATTACTCTGTTATTTGGTTACGTTTACCTGAACTACCAACCGAATTTTATGATTTCCAGATATTATAGAAATTAGGAAATAAAATTAGGAAATTATTAACTAGTGATACTTGTACATCTTCAATAACAAGAGGACGCTATGTTAAGTTGTGTGTTCAAGTTCCATTGGATCAACCACTATGCACTCCTATTTTTATTGGCCATCATAAATAAATTATATTGTATGAAGGTTTAAATTTGTTATGCATTAAGTGTGATCGGATGGGACATAATCAAATAGTTTTTTCTTATTAAACCAAACCTAATAATAATGAAATCTCTTCACAAAACCAATCCTATACCACTAACCCTATTAACACTACATCAAAATTGTCAAGTACTGAAGAATGGAAGGCTGTTAAATTTCCCACTAACTCAGCTAGGAAAATGAACTACTCCAAAAGTAATCAACTACTCAACTATACACGACAATCAGGTATGCTTGTTGAAAATATAGATAGGACTAATACTCCTAACACTCTTCCATTTACTAAATTGTCTATTAATAATATTAACTCTTCACCTAGTTCTAATATAAAACAAGCTTCACCTTCTAAACAACTTCTTCGTAATAATCAATTTATTCAGCTAGTTGTTAATGACAACCCCACTGATAATTTCCTAATCAATCCGGACTCAATCACACATTCACAAAACAATTACTACTCAAGTACCCCTAAAATCACCTACTAACTCGGCTCAATCAAAATTGGTCCAACCTCCATCACTCCTAGGTAAAGGAAAATGTTGTAGCTCTAGTCGAATGGGACAATGATCTGAGTGTGTACGGGGAAGGTATGTGACCAGAGCTTCATTATATTGATTAAGCCATTCATAGTTAGCAACTATACAATCAATACGTTCAAGTATGTTAAAATTATTATGCCTTCCATTAGTCCAAGTATATCGACTACCCTTATATCCTAATTTTGTCAGTTGGCAATAATTTAGGCAGTCCAAGCACTTATGTGAACGTGAATTATTTATAGGAAGTCCACCAGATTTATCTCTAGCATGTGTTATTTCATTAAAGTCTCCTCCAATAATCCAAGGCCCTTTATAATGATCATAGACAGACATAAGATTTTTCCATAAATATTGTCTATTAATCAATTCATTACTAGCATAAATGGCAGTAAATAAAAATTTAAAAGGCAAGGGTTTCACCTGGATATGGCAGTGGATTTCTTGTGCAGGGCCACTGGCTCAACAATTAGTAAATTTGATAGCCAGAATATTATAATTCCTCCAGAGTGTCCTACTGCAGCAACCTCGATGATTCCATTGAAGTTGAAATCTTCCTTCAAACTTTAATGATTTTGACAGTGTATCTCCAAGAGAACAACTAATGCCGGCCTATTTTAATCAAGTAAAGACCTAAAATTTCGTCTAAAATCAGTGGAAAGAATGCCTCTACAATTCCAAATGATAAAATTCATATGGTTATTGTTTGGTTCAAACATTGTACTTCTCCTTGTAGTCCTCCACTTGCTCCTACTCTCTCCTGGACGTAGGCGAAATGTTGGTAGTAAAAGCATTGCATATTTTCCCATATCTGGATTTGTGGTTGGCCTTAGACGAAAGGATACTGTCATTAGGTTTTGAGAGAACCTTACGAATATTTTTCTTTCGTATTCCTCCTTCTGGACAAATACCTTTATTCCATCGAGCCATGCATGTATTTGACGTGTTTCCCTGTTATATACTACTGCTGCTTCTAGTTCTTCTTGAAAACTCGTGTCTTTTTCTACTTGATTGGGACTGTGTGTTGGTGAATGGGATGGTGATGGAGTGGGAGTTGGTGTAGTTATGGGTTCCAACAGTGGGAGATGTGGTTGTGGATTCATATAATGTTGAATCCATGGTGTTGCTGGAGTTGGTGCTGGATAAAAAAGCATATAAATGATATGGGGATGTAGGTAAGTGGGATCCCAATATGGTGTTAGAAGATTGAGAAGGTGATATGGAGAGATATGAGGTGCTTGCATCATTGACCAATGGTATCTTCCAAATATGTTCGTCCCTAGTTGCATCCCTTCTGCTATTATTTGAGCAAGGTCTCTTGGATTGTTGATTAGGATTGTCACCTCTCGGTGATTGACTTCCATTGTGAAGGTTAGGTCATGGTTCTGAAGCCCCGTCTCTATCCAAGATGCAATAGTTGATGGTGTTTGTGGTGTTTGAGCCATGTAAATAATCGTTTGGGCTCCATTATCCAGTGTGATGGAGGAAATGAGTGTGGAGTGTGAGTGTGAGTGTGTTGTAGCCGGTGTATATTCTAGCATTGTGGGTTGTTGTGTGACTTTCTTAGATAATTGAGATTGTTTGGAAACATTTTGTAAATTGGTGGAAAGTGGTGAACGAGTGATTGATTGAGATATATCCGAATTTGAAGTTGAAGCTGAACCATGCAAGATAGTAGAAGTAACGTGAGTGGATGATATGGGCGGTTTGATTGATGGAGTTGGAGTTTGTGTGTTTGAAGGAGATTGAGATATGGTAGTGGAGGTATCATGATAGTTTTCTTGCATGGAAGGTATAGTAGGGTTTGAGGAGCTCGAAGGGATTTTGGTTCATTTCACCCATTTTGCATGGCTTGGGGGCGATTTTTGGAGAGCTTCAAGGAGGGATTTCATCATCACTATTAAGGTAAGTCACTCCTATTTATTTCCAAGTTAAATATAAGACTATACCATGGATTTAGGCATGAAAATTAGTACAAAAATTGGGATTTCGGAGGGAAACCTAGAAAATTAGTATTCCTGGAATTTAACCATGATTTTGGGTATGGAATTTAGAGAAAATCATATATTTGAGTTTGTGAGGCTATGGGTAATATTTATCTTCGAAAAATTTTGAATTCCGGGCACGTGGACTCGAAGGCATTTTCGTTAACTTTTTGTTCGAGGTTAGGAATTGTTATAAATTGGGTTGTAAAGTATAATTGAGCATATATTAATGAATTCATGTTATCGTTGGCTAGTTTTGGAGCATTGTGCGTTGGAGCAAGTCTTCGGAAGAATGTAGAATGCCGGTTGTGAGTCTTCGGAGCGAGGTGAGTCTCATTTCTAATCTTGTGAGGGGGAATTTACCCCATAGGTGAAGTAAATGATTATGTGCTCCTAATTGTGGGGGCTACGTAGACACGAGGTGACGAGAGTCCGTGCGTAGCTACTATTATGCTATTGTCCGGGTAGTTAGGACCTAAAAGCATATTGCACGTGGATTAATTGTGAACCCATTGGCAGCTTGAATTGTTTAACTCACATCGAATTAGTAAGTAAATTTCTAAAAGGATTAAACTTCCTTTCTTAAATTGTTAAAGGAGAATTGGTTTTATTTGAATAAATATTCCCCGATAAGTTCTTATTTAACTGATTGAGCATGTATTCTATGTGTGCCTGCGTCGCATGGATAAATATGTGTTTATTTATGGAACGGGCCGAACGCCTCGGTGAGAATAGATGCATCTATGGTTTGTGTCGCTCAACCCTCGGTAGTGCACAATTTACATTTCTGTTGGAGCGGGCCGTCGACCTCAGCATGATTTGCGCGTGTTTATCTGTTACTTGAAAATTATAAATGTGGAATTGGCCCTACATGGCTTGATATAAACCGATAAGATAATAAAGAACAAACCTTAGAAGCCCTGGATTTATTGTTAAAGGTGTTTACCTGTTTTTCTGGCTTCACAATCAGAACTTCTATACAAATCCATGATTTTCCTCGCACGTTGATTACGTACTCATACTACACTTATGTGCATTTTTGTTGCACAAGTATATATACCTCTCGCAGCCTATTGGGCGTAGCAGCACGGATGACTTTGGTACTAGGTGAGCTGCATTGTTCGAGACGACCCGCAGCCAGTGTAGTTCCTTTTAGCATTTTATTATTTATTCCCTGTCCACTGTATTTCAGACAGATATTGTATTTTACTTTCCTTATCGATAGTTGCTCATGTACTTGTGACACCGGGTTTCTGGGATGGGTTTTAACGGATTTGTACTAATTGTTATTATTTATATTTGAATTCAAGTTGTGAACTTTTATGTATGAAAATGGAAGGAAAAACCTTAAATTTTTCAAAAGTATTAAAAGAGAAATTAATTGATAATCTAGTTGGCTGGCCGACAGAGGTGTCCGTCGCCACCACGACCCTTAGTGGATTTTGGGTCGTGGAAGTGTTATCGATATCCGTTTGAGATTCCGAGACTGTGAGTAGCTTCGTATGGTGATTATGGAGTTGGGAGCGTGATCGGAAGTGAATTTGGAGGTCAGTAGGTCATTTTGAAGCCAATTGGCTAAAGATAGAAATTTGAAGGCTTTTGAGGAGTTTGACCGGAGGTTGACTTTTTGATATCGGGGTCAGAATCTAATTTCGAAAGTTGGAGTAGGTCCGTAATGTCAAATATGATTTGTGTGCAAAATTTGAGGTCAATCGGATGTGATTTCATAGGTCTAAACATCGGAAATAGAAGTTTGAAATTTCAAAGTTCATTAAGCTTGAATTGGGGTGTAATTCATGATTTTAGTGTTGTTTGTTATGATTCGAGGCCTCGATCAAGTCCGTAATGTGTTTTGGGACTTGTTGGTATGATTGATTGGGGTCCCGGGGGCCTCGTGTAGATTCCGGATGGTTAACGGATCGAAATTGAAATTTGGAAGAGAGCTGAAGGCATCTGGTTGCTAGTATTTTCGCTTCTGCGGTTGGTTGACCGCAGAAGCGGCACCACAGAAGCGAACGGGGAGCCGCAGATGCGGTTTTTGGTCCAAAGCTTGAGGACCGCAAATGCGGTCTAAATTCCACAGAAGCGTAACCGCAACTGCGGAAGGGGCATCGCAGAAGCGGAAGATGGCATGTTGGAGAGGACCGCAGATGCGGTCAAAGTTCCGTAGAAGCGGGACTGCATCTGCGGAGAGCGGATCACAGAACCGAAAATGGGGGTTCAGTGGCAGCCGCAGAAGCGCCTTGTTTTTCCGCTAAAGCGGAACCGCAGAAGCGGAAGCATCTGGGGCAGTGTAATATTTTAAGTTTAGGGTTGAGCTCATTTCAACCCCATTTTTCTTCCATTGGAGTCGATGGGGAGCAGATTGAGGATGACATTTTCATCACTTGTCATGAGGTAAGTAATTTATGCTAGCTTTGAGTTAAATACAAGGTTTATACATGGATTTAGGCATGGAAATTAGTATAAAAATTGGGATTTTGGTGGAAAACCTAGAAAATCATATTCTTGGAATTTAGCCACGATTTTGAGTATGGAATTAAGAGAAAATTGTATATTTGAGTTCCTAAGGTCATGGGTAACCTTTATCTTCGAGAAATTTTGGATTCCGGGCATGTGGGCCCGAGGGCATTTTTGTCAACTTTTCGTTCAGGGTTAGGAATTGTTATAAATTGGGTTGTAAAGTATAACTGAGCATATATTAATAGATTTATATGATCATTGGCTAGTTTCGGAGCATTGTGCATTGGTGCAAGTCTTCGAAAGAATGTAGAATGGCGGTTGTGGATCTTCGGAGCAAGGTGAGTCTCCTTTCTAATCTTGTGAGGGGGAATTTACCCCATAAGTGAAGCAATTGATTATGTGCTCCTATTTGTGGGGGCTACTTACGCACGAGGTGACGAGAGTCTGTGCGGCTGCTATTATGCTATTGTCCGGATAGTTAGAACCCAAAAGCATGTTGTACGTGGATTAATTGTGAACCCATTGGTAGCTTGAATTGCTTAACTCACATCGAATTAGTAAGTAAATTTCTAAAAGGATTAAACTTCATTTCTTAAATTGTTAAAGGAGAATTGGTTTTATTTGAATAAATATTCCCAGGTAAGTTCTTATTTGATTGATTGAGCATGTATTCTTATGTGTACCTGCGTCGCATGCATGATTCGCGAGCAGGGTATATGTTTATTTATGGAACGGGCCGAACGCCTCGGCAGATTAAATAGATGCATCTATGGTACGGGCTGCTCGACCCTCGACAGTGCACAATTTACATTTCTGTTGGAGTGGGTCGTCGACCTCGGCATCATTTGCGCATGTTTGTGTTGTTGTCTTGAACTTATTAAAGTTGCTACTGTCTCACCCTGGCTCGAGATTAATTTGTTGATAATAAAGAGAAATTTTGGAAATTTCCTATGAAAGAATTATATGTTTACTTATTTCCTCTATTTGGATTGAAAATCATGTTTATAAAATAAATCCACAGTTTAATATATATATCAAGGATGAACAATTACTAGACCATTAGAGAATGTCAAAGTTGGTCATCAAGTCTCTACTCCTTCGGGATTAGGCGGGATACTCACTAAGTACACATTGATTACGTACTCATACTACACTTCTGTGCATTTTTGTTGCACATGTATATACACCTCTAGCAGCCTGCTGAGCGTAGCAGCATGGATAACTCTGGGACTAGGTGAGCTGCATTGTTCGAGACGACCCGCAGCCAGTGTAGTTCCTTTCAACATTTTATTATTTATTCCCTGTCCACTGTATTTCGGACAGATGTTGTAATTTTACTTTCCTTATCGATAGTTGCTCATGTACTTGTGACACCGGATTTCTGGGATGGGTTTCAACGGATTTGTACTAATTGTTATTATTTAAATTTGAATTCAAGTAGTAAACTTTTATTTATGAAAATGGAAGAAAAAACCTTAGATTTTCAAAAGTATTAAAAGAGGAATTAATTGATAATCTAGTTAGCTGGCCTGACGGAGGTGTCCGGCGCCACCACGATCCTTAGTGAATTTTGCGTCGTGACAATAACATTACCCAGTATTATAAAACTTTATTCACAACTCAAAAATCAGTATCCTTTTCAAAAAATAACCTACTTCCTTTTAATATTCTCACAACTGCTGATCAATTCAAACCTCCCTAACACATCCATTACAAGATTTTGAAATTCTCAATGCTATAAAATCATTCTAACCTATGAAAGCACTTGGACCAGATGGGCTCCACCCACTTTTTTACCAAAATTACTGGGACACTATAGGCAACTCGGTAAAATATTTCTGCCATAAAGTTTTTACTGACTATGAAATTGATCCAACTATAAATTCCACTTTCATATGCCTTATTCCGAAAAATAATAATACATCAACAATTTCTCAATATAGACCTATTAGTCTTTGTAATACCATCTACAAAATTATTATAAAAATATTATTTGACGACCCAAAGGGTCATCACCTGTTTTCCTCATCTGTTTCGTACTTCCGAGGCCTTATAAATCTTATTTTCTATTTCCTCGATTTGCGTGCACAGTCCGGGCGCATAGCCGGAAAATTTCTATGTTGGAATATGTGAATTCTGTGAAAAATTTGAAGAATTTTGATATTAATACAATTATAGTTGACTTTGGTCAACATTTTTGGTAAACGAACTCGGACTCAAGATTGGACGGTCCCGGAAGGTCCGTAGAAAAATATGGGACTCGAGCATGTGCCCGGAGTCAAAATCCGAGGTCTAGAACCCGAGTAAAAGAATTTTTCT